>JAEAOA010002311.1:735000-968868 GCA_016746295.1 Potamilus streckersoni | reverse complement strand
CTGTAGTAGTCCGAGTTTCCTCTGACCCTTGACACCCCATTTTTGATATTTGGTTTTTTATGTTGGGGTGTAGGGTCAGAGTCTATTCCCTATCAAAAACTTGGAATTTGCCGACACAATTTGGTGTCGGCATAGGGTACTCGCCATCTATCAGGCCTAGCAAACTTAAATGACCTTACATTGACCCATAATTACATTAAATCGATAGGGAAATCATTTATCTTCTCAGAAATTACAAGCATAACATGATTTTGTCTTTAATCCGTTGTCAGACGAGAAGTAACTATAGCGTTGATGAATTTTGACCTCGTTCGCACCATTTTCATTGCTAGTCACATGACTAACTAAATCTCGCAGCCGATATGCATAAACGTCATAGGTCAAATAGTCACGTGATAACAACACAAAGCCGCGTTTTCACCATACCCCTTGTGGAAGACGGCAAATGTGTCACCTTCATTGATAACTGATTTTATTACATCATACTGTAGTTCTTTAATATTAAAATAGTATCCCTTTTCTTAAAGTATGTCATTGGCAAGAGCTTCCGTGTATTCGTCTTTACCTGCCATGTTGCAATATAGGTTTATGCACAAAACCTTCCATTCTAGTATTGCAGAAAGAAGATATAAACTCGAAAATATTGAATGAAAGTCACGCAATGTATACAATAACAAGAAAAAAAAAACACGTATTATTCAACATATTAATTGGAATAACAGCAGCCCGAAACATGTCACTGTCGCATCTTCCTGGAAAGAGGCTGACTGATCACGCAGAAACTACATGTCAACGCACTTTGTTGTTATCACGTGACTATTTGACCTATGACGTTTATGCATATCGGCTGCGAGATTTAGTTAGTCATGTGACTAGCAATTAAAATGGTGCGAACGAGGTCAAAATTCATCAACGCTGTAGTTACGTCTCGTCTGACAACGGATTAAAGACAAAATGGGTGTTATGCTTGTAATTTCTGAGAAGATAAATGATTTCCCTATCGATTTAATGTAATTATGGGTCAATGTAAGGTCATTTAAGTTTGCTAGGCCTGATAGTTGGCGAGTACCCTATGCCGACACCAAATGGTGTCGGCAAATTCCAAGTTTTTGATAGGGAATAGACTCTGACCCTACACCCCAACATAAAAAAAACCAGATATCAAAAATGGGGTGTCAAGGGTCAGAGGAAACTCGGACTACCTCTGTAGGAACCCTTATTTCAGGTTAATTTCACAAGCAAAAATTTTGTAGGGTTCACCCTCCCTGCTGCTGCTTTTGTGCCTATGATTTGAAACCAAGAGATGTACTTCAATGTGCATACATGGATGCTTTGATGTAACAAAGTCACTAGATGTGACTGGTAAATTGTTCACTATATTTTTTATGCTGTAATACTCTCCTCTCTCTATTACTTGGTATGTGTATTAAAAAAATGGTTTAATAAATTGCATCCTATTAGTCTATATACTGATAACTAAACTTAAAAAAGAATTGGAATATTTTCAGAAGTGGAAAATTATTATGTGAATTGTAGAAATTGGACTTGACCTGTTTTTGATTGGATTGGCTAAAATTATTGTTTATTATGTTATTTACAATTCAGATATGAAGTTATTTCAAATTTTGTTTCATAAGATTTCTCTCAGCAATGTTTGACCCAATTACATAATATTAAGTGACATATGAATCTGTAAAAGAACAGGAATCCCAGAGCGGTTAGAAAATGGCAAACTCACACTAAAAGAGTAGGAATCCCATTGCTGAAATATGGCCCAATTACTTGAAACGAGTAGGAATTCCAGATGGTTTGGAATATGGCCCACTCACTAAAAGATTGAGAATCCCAGTGTGGTTGGAATATGGCCCACTAACACTAAAAGAGTAGAAATCCCAGTCATTGGAATATGGCCCACTCACACTAAAAGAGTGAGAATCCCAGAGTGGTTGGAATATGGCCCACTAATAAATAATCAATGATGGATACATAATTTTTTTTATCTTTCATTATAGCAATTTTCAGTGTTTTGCAAAACATTTTTTTACAGTTAAATAGGTAACTATGCAATTTCTACAGTCAAATAGATGACTATGCCATTTTTACAAATAGATAGATGACTGCCATTTCTACAAATAGATGACTATGCCATTTCTACAATCAAATAGATAAATATGCCATTTCTACAGTTGAATAGATGACTATGCCATTTCTACAAATAGATGACTGCAATTTCTATAGTCAAATAGGTAACTATGTCATTTCTACTGTCAACTAGATGACTATGCCATTTCTAGTCAAATAGATGACTGCCATTTCTACAGTCAAGTAGATGACTTCCATTTCTAGTAAAATAAATGACTATGCCATTTCTATAGTTGAATAGATGACCACCATTTCTACAGTCAAATAGATGACTATGCCATTTCTACAAATAGATGACAATGCCATTTCTACAGTCAAATAGATGACTATGCCATTTGTTGGGTCCTATACTCTTTACAGGCATATCATTGTTTATTGCATGTTTATTGAGTCATTACAAGATAGGTCATTATTTATTGGGTGTTCATTGGGTCATTACAAGTTAGGTCATTGTTTATTTTGTGTTTCTTGGGTCATTACAAGATAGGTCATTGCTTATTGGGTGTTCTTTAAGTCATTACAATATAGATTATTTTTTTATTGGATGTTCATTGGGTCATTACAAGATAGGTCATTGTTTATTGGGTTTGTTGGGTCATTACAAGGTAGGTCATTCTTTATTGGGTGTTCATTGGGTCATTACAAGATCATTGTTTATTGGGTGTTTGTTGGGTCATTACAAGGTAGGTCATTGTTTAGTGGGTGTTTGTTGGGTCATTGCAAGATAGGTCATTGCTTATTTGGTGTTCATTGGGTTATTACAAAATAGATCATTTTTAATTGGGTGTTCATTGGGTCATTACAAAATAGGTCATTGTCTTGTAGGTGTTCATTGGGTCACTACAAGATAGGTCATTATTTAGTGGGTGTTCATTGGGTCATTACAAGATATGTCATTGTCTTTTGGGTGTTCATTTGGTCATTACAAGATAGATTGCTTATTGGGTGTTCATTGGGTCATTACAAGAAAGGTCATTGTCTTTTGGGTGTTCTTTGGGTCATTACAATATTGGTCATTGTTTATTGGGTGTTTGTTGGGTCATTATAAGATATATCATTGTTTACTGGGTGTTGATTTGGTCATCAGAAGATATATCATTGTTTTTTGGGTGTTCATTGGGTCATTAAAAGGTAGATCATTGTTTAGCTTGTGTTTATTGGGTCATTACAAGATAAGTCATTGTGTATTTGGTGTTCTTTGGGTCATTACAAGATAGGTCATTGTTTATTGGGTGTTTGTTGGGTCATTACAAGATATATCATTGTTTACTGGGTGTTGATTTGGTCATCAGAAGATATATCATTATTTATTGGGTGTTCATTGGGTCATTAAAAGGTAGATCATTGTTTAGCTTGTTTTTATTGGGTCATTACAAGATAAGTCATTGTGTATTTGGTTTTCTTTGGGTCATTACAAGATAGGTCATTGATTATTGGGTGTTTGTTGGGTCATTACAAGATATATCATTGTTTACTGGGTATTCATTTGGTCATTACTATATATCATTGTTTATTGGGTGTTCATTGGGTCATTAAAAGATCATTGTTTATTTAGTGTTCATTTGGTCCTTACAACTTAGATTTTTTGTTGGGGTGTTCATTGGGTTGTTGCAAGGTAGATCATTGTTTATCTGGTGTTCATTGGGTCATTACCAGGTAGGTCATTGTTTATTGGGTGTTCTTTGAGTCATTGCAAGATAGACCATTCTTTGCTGGGTGTTTCAATTGGTCTTTACAGAAAGATCAATGTTTGTTGGTTGTTTCAATTTTTGGTTTTACAGTGATCATGAAATCTATGAAAATGTGTGTATCATAAATATATAAGAAAAAATATAGCCATATTTTTACATGCTGTTAATGACTTAAATCCATATTTGTAGATGATATTAATGAAGCAAGTCCATTTTTATACATGCTATTAATGACATAAATCTATGTTTTTACATGATGTTAATGACATAAAGCCATATATTTACTTGCTGTTAATGACATAAATCTATATTTTATATGATATTAATGATGTAATTCCATATTTTTACAGGCTGTTAATGACATACATATATGTTTGTGCATGATGTAAATGATGTAAGTCCATATTTGTACATGCTGTTAATGACATAAATCCATATTTTCACAAGCTATTAATAACATCAGAAACCATATTTGTACATGATGTTAATGACATAAATCCATATTTGTACATGAAATGGGATTGATAAAATGTTTAAAGTGTCCTCTAATATTATGCTGTTATCTGTCTCTAGTTTTTGACTTTGGCAATTTAAACACCTAATTTCTCTGTCATGTTATCCATTATTTTGTGTTTTATATACATTTTAGAAAATTTGCATCTTAAATGTTACTTGTTGCTTTGTAGTTCTTTATGTGTACATTTATTTTGATGTGTTTATTTTATTAAATCTGTCATGTATTTTACAATTTTATAACTTCTTTTGTTTGACCCTGTTGTTATGTAGGTTCATACAAAAGTAACAAAAGAACAGAGTGAAGTCAACAAGCTTTATACATTTTAATAAAATAATTTATTTCCCTAGAAAAAAAGGTAAAAATGTGAAATAGGACTTATGGTTTGTGAATATTATCCAAAATATAATCCTTCTATTGAAAGATATGTCACAAAACAGTTCTAAATGAATCCAGGTTCAAATCTCGATGACATTCCAATATGTAAGTCAATCACATCAGATGAGGTTATTGTACTGATAGCAACAAATCCTCATTGAATCACAATTTATAATATTCTGTTTAGAATTCCAGAATAAATTTCCACTAAATATCTTTGTCCTACAATTTTATAAAGAAGAACACTTGTGTAGTTTTCTAAAGAATATGAATTATTAAATCCCAATAAATTTAACACAAAACTTCAGAACAAACTGGCATCAACAATAAAAACCTCTGGAGCTCTCAAGGTTTAAAATATAACTAACCAAACTAGACTGAGATTATTAGTATTAATCCCACCTAAAACGTCATTTTGACACTCATGATGGGTCACATGATCACTTAATCATTGAAGAATCAGGCTGTAAAAAAAGACAATTTTCATGTACTGTAAATACAATAGCCCTATGTAAGAATCACTGGAAATAAATTTAAAAAAGAAAGGATGTTTACAACCCAGCTAACACTGGGCCAAACATGACCTTGATAAAAGCCAACCATTTTCTCTTGGTGAACTAATAAAAGTGATAAAGCAACCATTGTGTTCTAATCAGGTCAAGTGAATTTTCCAAAATGAGATTCAAATGCAATGAAAATTATCATTACAATAAAATATAATGAAACAAAAATAAAATAAAAACAAATATAAAACTAACACAAAAGCAATTTAATTACATTTTCTTAACACCTTACAGCCATTGTTGTGCTGATGTACTGTTACATGTGAATGCATGCAAAATGTTTCTAATAGGCACTATTTATTTAACTCTGACCATGTGACAATGAAAAATATGGTCAAACTATATTAAGGGAATATAACCAAAATTATAATCCCAAAAGGAAACTATTCAGAATTGTTACCACCCATGATAGTGTTGATGGCTGTATAGTACTTAAATATGAAATCATTTCAAATGGTAGTACTCATCAGAGATGATAACTTCACTATTTCTATAAAAATATTTATATTTAATCATTTTTCTTTTAAGAAATAAAGAGAATAAAAATGTCAAACATTTATTATTTTTGTTTTCATACAGAGAAATCATATTAGCAGTTTAAAATCATAACAAATTTTTTTTTAAATATTTTACAATTTATGGTAATCCATTTGATCAAGCTTAATGTATTACCTGAATCCTTTAAAAACATCAGTAATCTCAACACTTTGATTGTAACATTAACTTTCTCTAGTACCTTTTGTTTTAATTTATTCAGCGGCTGCCACCTTACCTTCATATAATTCAGTTGCAGTGTATATAAAATATCTTTCTTTAGCAAAGTATCACTTGGCCGATCCATTGCTTTGTGTATTTATTACATGTATCCCTTATGCCAATTGTTTCTAACATATTATATTTCAAAAAGTATATTTAGATAGTGTATGAACTGAATTTAAGACAGTTGCCCCTAATGACCTTTTGTTATCCTACTCACTGTACCGTGATCCCTGACACTTTCTTAATACTGAACATACTCACTTATGAGTTAATCTGCAAACTGCAGAGACTAAGATCTGCCAGTACCTAATGTGCTGGCAGATATAGATCTGTGCAGTTTGTTAGGAGTAATCAGTAGAACAAATAAAATAAACCCTAATCTGCAGGTACATTATGCAATGGCAGATCTGGATCTTTGTTTTTTGCAGTTTGACTTTTTTTATAAGTGAGTATATATATGGTAACTTGTCCTTTCACAGTGCATTTTAATTCATGTTGAAAAACATTGCACTGGTGCCAATGCTGGTAGTAGCGATGAAAATGTGTTGTCATGGTGTTATTGGTTTTAATAACAATTTAATATGAGATTTGCTGTATTATGCAGCAGAAACAGAGGTTAAGTGTCCTTCCCATGGACATTCCAAGGTAGTTGGCATGGGTGGGTATTGAACCCATGACACTTTGCTTTAGAGTCTAATACTTATTACAACTGAGCTGTAGTGGCTGCTGCTGAATGGTGAATACATTGATTCAACTGATGTACCACCCACCCTGATTTTCTTCCTGGTTCCATCAGACATGTTTGATATATGAGCTGTAGTGGATGTAGCTAAATGGTGAATACATTGACTCAACTGATGTACCACCCTGGTTCCATCAGATATGTTTGATTGACAGTAAATTTATGAAATTATATAAGAATCAGTGTTTTTCCTTAAGAGTGCTATAAAACAATTTTTACTTCACTAAATATTTTGTTAGCCCAACACAGTCATCAATTTGTGACAGCAATTTCATTTTTTATTAAGTAATGATGGATAATTTGTATTCTAGGTATGTTTCATCAGATATTTTTTGAGATAAATAATTTTTAGTGAACTTTTTAACCTGAATAAATTTGCAAAACTCATATGCCCACCAAAATGTTTTATTTATTTTTATCACCTTTTGATTGAACATGATATTCAGAAAACTTGCCTGTACAGACATGAAACTTTTGATTAAGTATGCCATTTCAGACTGTCATGAAACTTTTGACTGAACATGCCATTTTACAGTAATGAAACTTTTAACCAAGCATGCCATTTCAGACTGCCATGAAACTTTTGACTGAACATGCCATTTCACAGTAATTAAACTTTTGACCAAGCATGCCATTTCAGACTGTCATGAAATTTTTGACTGAACATGCCATTTCACAGTAATTAAACTTTTGACCAAGCATGCCATTTCAGACTGTCATGAAACTTTTGACTGAACATGCCATTTCACAGTAATGAAACTTTTGACCAAACATGCCATTTCAGACTGTCATGAAACTTTTGACTGAACATGCCATTTCACAGTAATGAAACTTTTGACCAAGCATGCCATTTCAGACTGTCATGAAACTTTTGACTGAACATGCCATTTCACAGTAATGAAACTTGACCAAGCATGCCATTTTAGATTGTCATGAAACTTTTGACTGAACATGCTTTTTCAGACAGTAATGAAACTTTTGACTGAGCATGCCATTCAGAGAAAAATAAAACTTTTGACTGAGCATGCCATTCAGAGAAAAATAAAACTTTTGACTGAGCATGCCATTCAGAGAAAAATAAAACTTGACTGAACATGCCATTTCAGACCATGAAGTTTTAAATTTGTAAGCATACTATCATTACACTGACATAAGTTGATCACTGTGACCTACATTTATTGTTCAAATGAATTGAAAACATTAAAATGAGTGATAAAGGGAACTTAGGGGGATATGTTAAAACTGATGATGATAATGGACTTTGTTAAAGATAAAAATTTACCATGTTACTTTGAAGATGGGTGTAGGAGTCATGCTACCAGACCAAGTGGGCAAAAAAAGTCACCTGAGAAGCATAAATTTCACCTTCTTCTGCTAGGAAAGCAAAAACTACTTCGCCATTCTGATTTTTCGGACGTAAAATGACTTTTGATTGCGATTTTGAGATGCCCCTTCGCTGTAGCCAGTAAGTTCTGGCACTGTTGTAACCCAAGGCCAAATGTATTTATGTGGTGTTGATACCAATCAGATTATGGCGACAAAGAAATTCTTGCACATACACATGCAAGTTTTAATAGTTAACTGACCATTAACCCTTTTCCAGAGCAAGATATCACTGCTTAATTTCATGAAGTTGGGCATACCAAATTCTGTTTTGAAATTTAAACATCAATATGCAAATAGTAATTTGCTTTTAAAAATATGATCAGTGAAGAATGTTTTCTAATTTATTTCTTTTTTAATAAATGGAGATTTTAACGGCCGTACTTGCATATTTTCTGTATAAAATCAGTTTGAAACCGTAACTGAACTTTTAATGGCAGACATTGCCACAGGGGCTCGTATAGTTGCTAACACTACTGGTCCTACATGTATACAGCTTCATTAAACTGTGAAAATACTAAATATATATATAGTAATGAAGCAAATAATATGTATGCATGTCATTATTATCCGTAGGTAGACAAACCATAAATATGCAGTCCAATTAATGGATTTTTGTAACCAAACAAGCAAGTGTGTAGTTCGAGAAAATCCCACATTATAATTAAGAGTTTATCTAGCATAATTATAACTTTCTAAATGAAACAAAGTTTTTTTAAACATTCTGGTTGTTTGAAGGTTAATTTTGGGGGCTCTGCCAATCCATGGATCTGTCATTTATATAATCATTTGTTTTTTCATGATATTAAGATGAAAAACAGTATAATATTGTGACGACTTGTTAGTTGGAATATAATATATGTTTCCTTGTTTTGTTTTGTGTTTAATAGATATATTGTTAAGTATTTTGAATATCAAGTTATCTTCACAGGGCTTTGAAGTTAAGCAGATTCAATAATTAATAATATTAACTTTTGCCTAAAGCTGTCTGTCTATATACATAGGATGCTTAGTTCTATGCAATAAATTGTTTTAACACTTTTACTGCTTGCAGGAAGGTGTGTGTGTGGGGGTAGTTGCAAGATGCAGAGATTACTTTATTCACAATAAGGCTACCTACCTAATGATAAATAAATATCAATGCTTATGAATTTAGAAATAGGTACCAAAGCACTGCTTAAATCTATAATTCAATACTTGCTAAAAGAATAGATATATTGTTAAGTATTTTGAATATTAAGTTATCTATAAGACTGAAGAAGAGGAGAGGCAGAAAAAATTGTGGCCTGCAAAAATCTTTTTTTAAAGAAAAGAAAAAAAGATTTACTGGGATCCAATTTATTAGTTTATAAATATTTATATCAGGGCACAAAAAATAGACAAGTTTGAATGTCCCATCCATGAAATTAAATGGATGATCCTTTAATAGCATCATGTCTTGAACTGAGTTTGTTTGCCAGCAAAGTAATTTTTTATACAAATATGTGTCAAATTATAAGATATGCATATATTTTAGACCCCTGTGAACCATTACTATTGTTTGCTGCAAACACTAGCACACACACCTCCTTAAAAAAATTAAAACAATATATTTAAAAATTCCCCAAATTAATTTGTGCATCTAGTTTAGCCCAATACTTGTAGTCACATGTTTAACAAAAATAAAAAATTCCCAATCTACCTACTATTAAAACCAATGCAGTAGGAAACATTTTATGGGACCATGCCAAGCTTATGTATGTATCACAGGAGTCTGCAGTTTTATCAATAAAGCACGACGAAATTTCTGACTACATGAAATCACCTTAACGGTATTGTACAATAATTCGTCGTGCTTTATTGATAAAACTGCATACTCCTGTGGTATGTATGTATGTATGTATGTATGTATGTATGTATGTATGTATGTATGTATGTATGTATGTATGTTACACCGATCACATACAAAATAGCACAATAAACTGAACTGAGGTACGATCACCTTGGCAAGCAAATATTTGCAATAGTTTTTGTTCAGTTTCAACAGAAAGACGTGAGAACACATTGGAATCACTGTCGTGTATATGAGAAGAAAACAAAGGAGTCATTTTGCTGTGTGTGTGTGTGTGTGTGTGTGTGTGTGTGTGTGTGTGTGTGTGTGTGAAGTAGCCCTAGGAATCTATAAATAGTATCTGTTCATTGGACTGTTACACGTGCCTGTTCTTAATATTGAATACAAAATTAAGAAGTCAAATATGAACTTAAGCCTATGGTATCATCAATATCAAACGGCCACACAATTACTTTAAAATATCGATATTGATAAACTTGAATTTCTAACATAAACATGACATTTGAATTTCTGCTATAACAACTGCAATTGAATTATAAATTTTCAATAACATGTTAACGGCATAAAAGAGACAACATTTTTGCATCAACACCGATCAACATTTAGGCCTAGGAAAATATTTGCTGCAGTGACGCATTTTTTCGAATATTGACTAATCAGATCCCGTAACTAGATTTAGTGCTAGACATAATGACTGCTTCCACGTCATTTTAAACACTAAATCATTTACAATGTAACCGACTTTTCGATTAGTATATTTGGAAATATTTGCAGTTGTAAGTAGATGTCTGCGTTGTTGTAAAGGAATAACTCGTTTTTAACAGAAGTGTTCATCAAACTTTCATGGTGCTGCAGTTACGTCGTTGTTGACGCGAACATACCACTTGACAGTTCTGGTTTTAGAATTAGATTTTATGTGAAGATAAATTAATTATAATAGGTGTACTTGCATTTTCCGGTGACCTCTCCTACTCACTTTTTGAAAATTCGACAGATAGTTGGAGAAGTTCAGAGGAAATTTGGACTTGGACGGTTAGACCAACAAATTCTCCGCCATTTCTGTAATTTATCCGACATCAACCTCAGGATACATTTTGGTAGTACTAATAATAGTACCCTTAGTCCATTTTGTGGACAAGGTACTAACATGAGTCTATTTGTGTCACTGGAGCAGCCGACTCGACCACAACAAGTTGAGGCTACGACATCGTAGCTAACATTTTGGCAGCAGTAATATCAAATATCAGCTAAGGCTAAATACAGATGTGGCGGAGAACAGCTTGTTGTTCTAGTTACATGTGTGAAAGAAAATAATCAGGAATAGTTGCTACTTGTTTTTACATTTCAATTTGGATTCATTTTCTTCCATGACTACGGCAACAGATATAACTCGTGATAGCATACCATGATTTTGGGCTTGTATAGAGGTAAGCACACTTGTCTTTGAATTCTTAGAGACTTATAATTAAAGCATGGAACAAGCCCAGGGGCGTTTTTTAAAATCACTTGATTGTGGAAGATCCCGTCTCCATCAGTTTGTTACCAGATCTATTAAATTATGAATAATAATAATAATAATAATAATAATAATAATAATAATAATAATAATAATAATAATAGAGGTTGTAGTTGCCTTGCTAGAAAGACACAATTTACATGTAGACAATGGAAGAGGGTAGGAATTTATATGGAGATCTGCAATGATGATTTGCCTAAAACCAACTGTCAGCAGCTTGCCCATGACATTATTAACTAGCTGCAAGAGGGATGGAACTTTGGTGTTTATCCTCCATTGTCCCTAGGATGGGTTCACAAGTCAAATTTATAAAAATTGCACTTAAGATGTCATTGTTTACAATATCTTGAAAAAGTTATTAACAAAAAATTTAAACATGCAGTCATATCACAATGAACAGAAATTGTCCCACAATTTTTGAAGTATGTCCAATGGAATTGATAGTTTCTATTTGAGCAAGCTATGGCTACATTGGGATTTTGGTGAATAAAATTTAAAAAAAAACAATGAAAAGACATGATATTTAGCAGGCACATCATATTTTAATGCCATAAAGCAGTGTGTAGGCAGTTTGTCAAATTTTTAAGCAGGCTGAATCATCGTAATATTAATAATAAACATTTCGTGTAATATAACAAATAGCTCAAAATTATTACTTTTATATGTTTAGATAGTTTTCATAAAAGACGTTTCACTTGGACTCATTGGAATCTCCATATTTGTTTTCTCCAGTTTTGTAATTTCATGCCAAAATTAGAAAATAATCTTTTAAAAAAATTGGATTGGGAATGTGGCTAGGAAGATTTCAGAATGAACATTGTATGTTTAATAGATTGGAGGTTACAATCCAATGGTCAAGCATGGTGGGGAGGAAAGGGCGAGGGGAGGGTGAATTAGTAATAAAATGTGTAGGATTGTTACTATTCAGTTGAACCATGGAAGTAACTTTGTTTTTTGGAGTTCAAGTACTTCATAGCCTAAATTCGTCAGCCACAACTCTTGCCAGCATTATTTTGAACTACTATCACTTGTGGAAGCAAGATAAATTAAGTGAATATACTTTTTGATGATTCAGTCATATTTTTGCAGTATTTTTAATGATCAGGGTCTTTGTTAGACTCTTAAAAAATTAGATAGGCACATGTACCCTAATGCATTTATTTAATTTAAAGTCTTCAGACAGAAACTATGTTATAATTTGGAATAAATATTATAGGTGAGGTTGTATAAATAAAAATTCATTTGTATCTTTTATCTTTTTCCATTTACTTTGGTTTGGAAAGATATAAAAGTATTAAGTTGGGCAATAAAATATAGGTCTTTTCTTCTATGATTTTCATGTCCAGAGATGATGAGAGGTGGTAAAAATCCTAATTCTGTCCAGTAGAACAAGTTGTCTAGACCAAAGTTAATTTTGAATACTGTGTTCTGTTTTTAGTGACGGAAAAACGATGTGTCTCAGTCTTTTACCGTGGATGTAGTTTCAGTTACCAGGCAAGTCAAACGGAGCAATGGGACAAGTTCTGAGTATTCTGCAGGAGTATGAAAACAGCAGATCTTTAGAGAACACGACTTTGGTAGCAAAATTTCCAGACTTATCAAAACTTCCACCAGAATTAGGATTGAGCATACTTGCCAACCTTAACGCTACAGATCTCTGTTTAGCAGGATGTGTCTGGAATGACTTGGCCAATGATGAAATTCTATGGCAAAGGTAAAAGATGGTTAGAGATGTTCTTTGGTGGTTGGGCAATGGACAAGACCCCATTAATTAGAAAGATCAGTTATGATTAAAATCTTGAGTACTTTTACAAGTCTAAGTACAGTTGCAAACAACATAGATCAAAGTTGCTGGCCTAATGCACCCCAGTAGATCAGGATCAGTGTTGATAGATTACCTTATTTTCCTGCATATATCATGTGGGTTATACCAGATTTTACAAAACACACAAAGGTGGTGTAGGTAATTTACAAACATACACATAATAATATTCATTTACTGACCTTGTTGCTGGAATGTCGAAACACATTGGTACTTCGTCCATATTAATAATGGCAGAATTAGGGAAGGTCAAGCTTCTGAATTTCCCTGGCGACGAATTCACGAAAATCATCCATGTTCTCCCAATTCTATGGCAGACATTGGCTGATGGTTATTCACGTTCTGATTGACAGTTGATTCCTCTTCATAAATTTATATACTCAATGCACTCCTCCTTTAAAATCATCAGTATGCTTCTCTGCCGCCAAGAGTTTGGCCTTCAGTTTGATGGCAACTGTCGAGATTGGTTGGTTGTTTTCCCTCTGACCACTATCCACTGCTTCAGATCAGCTTCAAGGTGAGGCCATTTTGCTTTAGGTCCGCGATGAGCATGTTTTCATGGATTCATCTTCTTCAGCCTCAGATTACACTCTCATTAATATCAAATTTTCTGCCCTTGACTCTATTGCCATGCACTTCAGCAGTGGCAGTTAGCTGGAAGACAGCTGTTTAAAAATTTTGTTTCAACATTTTTTTAAATTTAACAGGAAGAAATTATTTAAACTATAGTCCACTCTTCACAAGAATACTAGATTATTTAGAAATATCCACATTTATGTAGCCTGTAGTTTAGGCACAGCTCATATAGACAGCCTACATGCACAAGCACTGTATACCAAACCTGAATAGTTAATTGACATCATGCGAGCTAAATTCAAAATTGATAATGGTGGCATTCAGCCTCAGGATCTCACACCATTGCATATCTGGCTCACAAGTACCTGGCTTAAAAATTCAAACCTGTCGGCTGCCAGCTGGAATATAGTGGAGGCAGGGTGACTAACTTGAACTGATGTAGAGGGATGAATATGGACCGGGGCTAACTAACTTGATAGCATAAATACAAATTTGTATGTTGGGCGGGTGAGTGAAAATGTAGTAGTTGTAGTATCGTTTATCATCTATGGTTGCAGGTTATACAAAGGTGTGGGTTATGCCAACGATTTTTTACCCAAAACTCAAAAACCTGCAGGCTATATGAGGGTGCAGATTATCTGCGTCTGCATGATATATGTGGGAAAATATGGTACTTCTAACAAGTTGCAGGGGTCCAGATTTGCCATTGTATTATTGGAGTTAGGTTTGGACTGAACTCACATGCAATTATATACAGTATTTAACTTACAAATTTTGCTTAAGTTGGAAACAGTGTAGTTTGAGCTTGGGGCTTATTTACATTGTGATTTGTGTCTTTCTTTTTTTTTTCTTTTTTTTTTTTCACACGAAGACCTCTACATGAAATATCCTGACAGGCCAAGAGCATGTGTAAAATTTCTTGCAGGCTAGAATTTGCATTCTGTATGCTGTTTGACCTACTGTACTTTGATAAAAATTTTAATTCACAACCAAGCTGCATTGCTAAACTACTATATCATATTTTGTACAGGTACAATTTCTTGGTGGTGTTTTGGCCCTCACTGTCTATTAGTCTGTTCATGGAGCACAAAATAATACATGGTATCCTGAAATTACACAAGAATCAGTCAAACATATCATTTAATCTTGGCTAATAGTCGAATATTATCAGATGATCCTATGTGAATTTGTAGACCACTTGGAATAACAATGCAGCCCACAGGTTGTGAACCACTGTTCTAGACAGATTGCATTTCATCATAATCCTGAATGTGGAATGAAGTTTCTGTACATGTTTTTCTTATTCCTTGTGCATACATCCTTTACTTACTCGTAAGATAATTACACATCTTTAAAATATAGTGTGTGTTTTCCTATTTATTTTTCAGTCTGTGTCACAGTTCATGGGGATATGTCAATATTTATTCAAGGATTAGAAATATACCAAACTTCTCATTTAAAAAATTGTATATGATCCTGGATGAGGCAACATTAACATTCAATGCAGACCCTTTTCAGGTGAGACTACATATTGTTGTAATTGTATTCCTTTAACACATCTGTGTGTAAAGATATTTTTCTTCCGTTTTCTGAATTGTAAGAATTAAAACTTTAAAAGTTATTCGTTTAGAAAATCTTTAGCTCTGTTTTACATGAACATTCTGCTGTACAAGTTAAAACCCATTTGAGATTAAGGGATAAAACTAAGGATACTTTTTTGATCACTAGAAAAGTGTTTCACCAAGATTGAGGATGCTGTCTCCAAGGTTATGGCTCTATTCTACATTTTTCATCACATTTTGCTAAAAACAGTTGTTTTTCCATCACACTTTGATAATAACAATAGTCATTTTCCATCACACTTTGGCAATAACATTAGTCCTTCTCCATCACAATTTGCCAATAACATTAGTCAGTTTCCATCACAATTTGCCAATAACATTAGTCAGTTTCCATCACAATTTGCCAATAACATTAGTCAGTTTCCATCACAATTTACCGATAACATTAGTCAGTCTCCATCACAATTTGCCAATAACATTAGTCCTTCTCCATCACAATTTGCCAATAACATTAGTCCTTCTCCATCACAATTTGCCAATAACATTAGTCCTTCTCCATCACAATTTGCCAATAACATTAGTCAGTTTCCATCACAATTTGCCAATAACATTAGTCAGTTTCCATCACAATTTGCCCATAACATTATGGTCAATTTCCATCACACTTTGCCAATAACATTAGCCAGTTTCCAACACACTTTGCAAATAACATTACAGTCATTTTCCATCACACTTTGCCAATAACATTACAGTCATTTTCCATCACAATTTGCCTAAATCATTACAGTCATTTTCCATCACAATTTGCCAATAACATTAGTCATTTTCCATCACAATTTGCCAATATCATTATGGTCATTTTTCATCTCGCTTTGCTAAAAACATTACAGTCTTTTCCCATCACAATTTGCCAATATCATTATGGTCATTTTCCATCACACTTTGCAAATAACATTACAGTCATTTTCCATCACACTTTGCCAATAACATTACAGTCATTTTCCATCACAATTTGCCTAAATCATTACAGTCATTTTCCATCACAATTTGCCAATAACATTACAGTCATTTTCCATCACAATTTGCAAATAACATTACAGTAATTTTCCATCACACTTTGCCTAAATCATTACAGTCATTTTTCATCTCACTTTGCCAATAACATTACAGTCATTTTCCATCACAATTTGCCAATATCATTATGGTCATTTTCCATCACACTTTGCCAATAACATTACAGTCATTTTCCATCACAATTTGCCAATAACATTACAGTCATTTTCCATCACAATTTGCCAATATCATTATGGTCATTTTTCATCTCACTTTGCCAGTAACATTATAGTCATTTTCCATCACAATTTGCCAATATCATTATGGTCATTTTCCATCACAATTTGCCAATAACATTACAGTCATTTTCCATCACACTTTGCCAATAACATTACAGTCATTTTCCATCACAATTTGCCAATATCATTATGGTCATTTTTCATCTCACTTTGCCAGTAACATTATAGTCATTTTCCATCACAATTTGCCAATAACATTAGTCATTTTCCATCACAATTTGCCAATAACATTACAGTCATTTTCCATCACAATTTGCCAATATCATTATGGTCATTTTCCATCACACTTTGCCAATAACATTACAGTCATTTTCCATCACACTTTGCCAATAACATTATGGTCATTTTCCATCACACTTTGCCAATAATGTTACAGTCATTATCCATCACACTTTACTAACGATATTACAGTCATTAAGAGTTGACAGATATCACTAGAAGATGAGTCACATACTTTGCTGGGAGTTCTATCATAAATTTCAAGGTCACATATAAGTATTTTTGTTTTAATCACAGATGTCCTTCCACTCTGTAATTTTAAAGCTGTTTAACATTCAGGGATGATAGCTGGTATATTTATATATCATAATTACAAGGTGTGGCATTTGCTACGGTAAGTGTGCTATCATGTCTAGGTCATGGTTGAAGTTTTTGCTTTCCATCACAAGGTTCCTTCCATATTTCTTTAATTTCAGATAAGTAAATGAAATTTGGTTTATTTTCTACATCATAGCAAGAATGTGTGTAACATACCACATTGGGGTCTGCTGTATCAAGTCTGTAGCTCAGTATTTTACATTCTCATCACACTTTCTTTTGCACTTATACATCTTGAAGACATTTAAGAATAAGGGATGAAACTTAAAGGTGTTTTGACTGCCACATTGGGGATTATATCTTCAAGATTCAACTCCTGGCTTAATATTAAACATTTTCCATCACACTATCTTTTCTGCTCCTCATCTGTATTTAAGATAGGGTTAAGATAGGGTGCAGTTTGGTTTGTCAGTAGCATGTGTGTTGTGTTCCACATTTGGATGTAATCTTCATAGATATTGTCAGTTGAAGGCATTTTATGTTCAATTTTTCAATTCCAATTCCACTCAACAAAATTTAGAACCATTTTAGATGAATGGATTAATTTTTGTATAACTACATTTAGCCATTAAAAGATGTGTCACATACCACAAGGGTGGGGGGTCCTGCTTTCAGTGTCAGGGTCAGAAGTGAATATTTTAGATTTTAGTCATATCAGACCCTCTGCATTCTAACTTAAGAGCTCTGGTTGAATGATGATATACTTGTCTATTATTGCAAGAAGTGTTGCAAACTGCATATTTGAGGTCATATCCTTATGTTCAGGTTAATGGTAAATATTTTAAGGTTTCTTCTGTTTATGCTTTATATTATAGAAGCTGTTTGAGGTACAGAGATGAATTATAAACCTTCTGTTCAGTTTTATGGCAACAAGTGTCTGACAGTCCATGTTTAATTTTCAAAATCATCACCGATAATTTTTTAAAAATCCTTTTTCAGCACTTTTTGGATAATATGCTTTGACATCAGACAATACAACTTGGTTAATTTCTTTGGATATGTTCCCAATTATGATTTCTTAATAGAACTAGTGCTACCATGCAAATCCAGCCCGTACCCCCACTGCCCAGCAATGGGGTCTTCTTGTTTGGGGTTATCTTGATGCTGTCTCATGCCTTAGGGGAATAGGGTGAGGGAATTTATCCCTCTCTACCTCTTACCTATTCTTTAAATGTATTATGAGTGGGTAACTTATTCAAAGAAGAAACTAATTTTTTCAAGTAAAATGTTTCTTTGCAAATAATTACCCAGTCTTAATGCACATACAGCCTTTAAGTCTTCTGTTCTAGTGGTAACTGAGATATTCTTGGGATTTGGTGTGAATCTCCTTTAAGGGAGATCACTCTGCCCAAACACCACCTAGGTGGACAGATAACTTGGTTTCTTTGTTGCTAAAAGTATTATCTTGGAGGGCTGGATTTGCCAGTTAGTAGTAGTTCAGCTGAAGTATTATGATTCTGCAAATATTCACAAAGAAACATTTTACTATAAAAACTGTTTCTTTGCTGGCCAAGAAACTTTACAGCTTTGTCTTAATGGTCATAGATTATATTATAAACTTTTGTGATCTTGCTGAGTTAGACTTGGAATAAATTTCACTAAAGTTGCTTGCTTATCATTATTCTAACAGGGAGAAGCATATCTGTTGGATCATGGTCTTGTAGAGAAGAACCCGTCCGAAATTGCAAAGTTTCTTCACATGTCCAAACTGCTGAAGGCTGATAAAAAGCGAGAATATCTGAATGCAAGGTGAGGAATGCTAATTTCATTTAGTTTCATCTTATAAATTTATTTCATCATTGATTTTTTTCTTAGCATGGTAAGTATTCAATTTAGGTTTTCAAAAAATCATCAATAAAGCCACAGTTTACGTACATAAATGGCTTTGTTTAAATATTTACAGAATTGGTAGATGTGCAGATGAACATGCATGTGGCTGACGGTGACACAGAAACTATCCAGGGAAATATTACTCTGCTTAAAAGTACTGTTAAATTAGAGTTTTGGGATCCATTCTTGTCATAAAGTATGTATGATTTTCACATTCAATGTGGCATCTCAAGTTAAAAGTCAAAGCTAATTAGCATTGGCACTAGTGTACCTTACACGACAGATTGATTTACTGATCCACATTACACAACAGGTTGATTTTCTGATAATGCTGATACACTTCACACAACAATTGATTTACTGATTTTTACACTTTACACAACAGATTGATTTACTGATACACTTTACACAACAGATTGATTTACTGATACACTTTACACAACAGATTTACTGATGATGCTGATATACATAACATTAATTTATTGATACACATTACACAACAGGTTGATTTGCTGGTAATGCTGATACACATTACATAACATTTTAATGTACTCACACACATTACACAACAGGTTGATTTACGGATGCACATTGTACAACAGGTTGATTTGCTGATAATGCTGATACTAATGACACAACAGGTTGATTTACTAAAACACATTACACAACAGGTTGATTTACTGGTGATGCTGTTACACATTACACATCAGCTTGATTTACTGATGCACATTACAAAACAGGTTAATTTACTGATAATGCTGATATACATGACACAACAGGTTGATTTACTGACAATGCCGATACACATTACAAAACAGGTTGATTTACTGATAATGTGTATACACATTACAAAACAGGTTGATTTACTGATAATGCTGATACACATTACAAAACAGGTTGATTTACTGATAATGCTGATACACATTACAAAACAGGTTGATTTACTGATAATGCATATACACATTACAAAACAGGTTGATTTACTGATAATGCTGATACACATTACAAAACAGGTTGATTTACTGATAATGTGTATACACATGACAAAACAGGTTGATTTACTGATAATGCTGATACACATTACAAAACAGGTTGATTTACTGATAATGTTGATACACATTACAAAACAGGTTGATTTACTGATAATGCTGATACACATTACAAAACAGGTTGATTTACTAATAATGCTGATACACATTAAAAAACAGGTTGATTTACTGATACACATACAACAGGTTGATTTACTGATGCGCATTACACAACAGGTTGATTTACTGATACACTTACAACAGGTTGATTTACTGGTACACATCCATCAGGTTGATTTACTAATACACATTACACAACAGGTTGATTTACTGATAATGCTGATACACATTACAAAACAGGCTGATTTACTCATAATGCTGATAAACATTATACAACAGGTTGATTTACTGATACACATACAACAGGTTGATTTACTGATGCACATTACACAACAGGTTGATTTTCTGGTGATGCTGATACAATTTATACAACTGATTTACTGGTGCACATTACACAACAGGTTGATTTACTGATACACTTTACACAACAGATTGATTTATTGATGATGCTGATACACATAGAACATGTTGATTTACTGATACACTTTACACAACAGCTTGATTTACTGCTGATACACATTACATAACATTAATTTACTGATACATATTACACAAGGTTGATTTACTAATACACATTACACAACAGTTTGATTGACTGGTGATGCTGATACACATTGTACAACAGGTTGATTTACTGATACACATACCGCAGGTTGATTTACTGATAATGCTGATAAATATTATACAACAGGTTGATTTAGTGATACACTTTACACAACTGATTGATTTACTGATACACTTTACACAACAGATTGATTTACTGATTATGCTGATACACATTAGATATATTAATTTAATAATACATACTACACTATGGGTTGATTTACTGATACACACAACAGGTTGATTTACTGGTGATGCTGATACACATTGTACACCAGGTTGATTTACTGATATACATTACACAATGAGTTGATTCACTGATGATGCTGATACACATTACACAATAGTTTGATTTACTGATACACCTTACACAACAGGTTGATTTACTGATACACATTACACAACAGGTTGATTTACTGATACACATTACATAACAGGTTGATTTACTGATACACTTTATACAGCAGATTGATTTAATGATACACATTATACAAAAGGTTGATTTATTGATACACTTACAACAGGTTGATTTACTGATACACATCCATCAGGTTGATTTACTAATACACATTACACAACAGATTGATTTACTGATAATGCTGATACACAGTACACAGCAAGTTGATTTGCTGATACACATTACACAGCAGGTTGATTTACTTATACACATTACACAACAGGTTGATTTACTGATGCACATATATCAGGCTGATTTACTGATATACTTTATGCAACATATTGATTTACTGATAATGCTGATAAACAGTACACAACAGATTGATTTACTGATAATGCTGATACAAAATACAGAGCAGGTTGATTTACTTATACACATTACACAACAGGTTGATTTACTGATACACATTACACAACAGGTTGATTTACTGATGCACATATATCAGGCTGATTTACTGATATACTTTATGCAACATATTGATTTACTGATAATGCTGATAAACAGTACACAACAGATTGATTTACTGATAATGCTGATACAAAATACACAGCAGGTTGATTTACTTATACACATTACACAACAGGTTGATTTACTGATACACATTACACAACAGGTTGATTTACTGATACACATTACATAACATGTTGATTTACTGATACACATTACTCAACAGGCTGATTTACAGATACACATTACACAGGTTGATATAATGATAATGCTGACATACATTATATAACAGATAGATTTACTGATACAAATTGTACAACAGGTTGATTTACCAGTAAGGCTGATACACATTACACAACAGATTGATTTACCTATAATGCTGACACACTTTGCACCAGTTGATTTTCTGATAATGTTAATAAAATTTATTTATTTAAATTATATATATTGACCTTTGATAAACATTTATCAACAGAATATTTGATTAGGTACATTTTATTTTAAAGAAACATTGTATAAAGTTTTTAAGCCACCATTCAGTTTCTTAGTCATTATACATCCTACAAATACAACCATTGTGCATGTCCTCAGAGTATATACTGTTGCATTATCTATTTAATTTGTTATTTAAATGTATGTAGCAGTAGGAAACTATCATAATATTCCTAGGAATTTTTATACCTCAATTGTCAAAAATATTCTGTTATAATAAGTGGTAAAAGATGTACAGCAATGAAACAGTCACAAGTTGAGCAAGGTATGGCATGCATATCATATTAGCAGTATGCAGTTGAGTTTCTAGTCACTTGGATTAAATCATATCACTTTAGTTTTTGTAAACCACATACACATTTCAAAAGTTTGGTAAACATTAACATTTTAACTCCAGTTGATTCACTTTCATGAAGAGCACTACTTTCCTAGTGTATAGAAATGAGAGTTTGTTGAGTCGGCCTTTACAGAAGGTCAAATTAGTGATCACTTTGACATATACTTGTTCATATGTCCATTCACTTACACAAACATAACAACAATCAGTCTTTATATGGATTGCCATGAACACAAGTAGCCCTTTAGGATTTTTTATTGCAATATACACAAGTAGCCCTTTAGGATTTTTTATTGCAATATACACAAGTAGCCCTTTAGGATTTTTTATTGCAATATACACAAGTAGCCCTTTAGGATTTTTTATTGCAATATACACAAGTAGCCCTCCCAGTTTCTGATGGATTGCCATGAAAACATGGTAGATTTTATGGTTGTCATCCATAGAGTGACATATTGTCAAATCACTTTGTTATCACTTGTTTATTTTTGTTACTATTATTGCCTTTTTTCTATGGCAGTATACTCGAGAATTTCATGAGTGACTTGCCCAGGTTTTTGATGGATTGCCATAAAACGTGGTAAATCACCTTGGTCATCATCCAAAGAAGCACACATTTACAAGTTATTTTGCTCTTGTAATTTTTGTGTTATTACCCTTTTATCTTTGCAGAGTGAGACACAGTCTTGTTATTTGTCACTGTTTGAAGTTGCATATAATAATAAATGACTTTTCTTCAAAATTTCAAATAGAATTTTTGTCATTCTAGCCTACCTGGCCAAACGGTCGAGTGAGTCTATGGCAAGGCCATGTATCTGTCACAAGTCAATTCCATTTCTTGTTACCACCATGGAGACTCATGTTTTTGATCTGATTTTCATCAAACTTGGAATACAGATTTATCTCATCAGTATATCAAAGCTGTTCAGATTTGACCAAGTTCTATATATCTTAAAGATATGATCTTGGGAATGAATAAACGTTTGAGCTTTCTCCTTTGATCCGATTGTGTTAGAAGTTTTAATTTATATACTTTCATCTTTAAGATCTGGGACAGATTCAATAATGAGCTAGCTTTGTGCATATCAATGAGGCAATTTTGTATCTGATTGGCTTAGCTTTGTTGCCACTTTGGAATTTTGTGTTTCTGAACTAATATTGCTCAAACTTTAAACATATGTTCATGCCATCAAGATCTTTGTTAATGAATGACATACACACATACTATGCCAAAATTGTCAGATTGCCATTATACATGAATTTCCAGGGTTATCAAAATCCATATTATTGAATAACTATTCTGTCTTTAAAGGATTAGAAATCATGGAGACGCATATTTGTTCCAAGGTTTATATTGTTTGCATATCTACTGCAAAAGCCTGCTTCTCATCAAGTTTTTACTGAAGAAATGGATGCACCCTTAATCATTAGTCTCTGGTGTTATGATACATAATGGCAAGGAGGAATGAGAAATTTGTCTTTTATTCTTGTTAGGATATTTGCTTTCTTCTGGATGTTGATATTCTCAAAATATGTATGCTCATTCAATGTTGTTAAATTTTAGGCCTGACTTAATGGGAACATGAACTTGAGACAAATTTAACACCATTCTGCCAAGACTAATGGGAACATGAACTTGAGACAAATTTAACACCATTCTGCCAAGACTAATGGGAACATGAACTTGGTACAAATGTAACACCATTCTGCCAAGACTATGTCACTTTGACATATCGTATATTTCAGTTGCTTTTCTTAGGTCTATAAGTAGCCATGTCTGATTCTTTGGAATTTGATAGAATCCTATTTAATTTATTGTTTCTTGTTAAATAAATACTCTAATTATAAAATATAAACGAAGGGCTGGACAAGCATGTAATTGCCAGCTTCGTGTTGTAATCAGCAATCCATATCTCTTGTGAGCATTATCAAGGTTTCCATAATTTGCATTGCAAATAATGAAGCAGTTAAGTGATATGAATGTGCTCATGTGACCATTTAAGTAGACAGTAAAAAATCTGGCTTTTGGATAATGCAAGTAGGCATCATACTGTGTCTGTATTGTATTCCATTAGATACAATTAAAATTTTCTTACCAGTTCAGGATTTATACCTCCATTATAAACATATATTGTCCTTTTCTTTTCCAGACGTGAGGTTTTAGATCAACTTGTGAAGCTGCAAAACTTCCAAAATCAGTTTCTTCCAAATGCCTTGCGGAAATTCTTTGGTCAGGTATCTGCTCCCACAGAACGTGGAGACTATCTTTCTGACATGATAGAAAAATTTTCTGAACGATTTTGCAAATGTAATCCTGCATTGGGCTTAAATGAAGGTGAGTGTTTGATGGGAATGTATTCGTATTGAAGAAAACTATAATATGTTTCTTAAATATGAATTGCACTAAATTTTGAATACTGAACTTATGATTATGTTTTTGACAATAGCAGTTTATAATATTTCTTTTTACATCTTACAGTAACTGGTCAAAGTTATGGAAAAAAACAGACTTACTGAGATGGTCTCAGCAGGTGTGCACTTACTTGAGCATTTGGTGGGAATTATTTTATATTGAAGCAAACTCATGTTTTCCTTAAATATAAATTGCAGTAGCTCAAGTTGAATTTTGAATATAAATAAATTTTTAAAAAATTACCCATCTGAATGTTCTAATTTATGCTGAACTTTTATCATGTGAGCAAATGAAACTGTGGATGTTGTGTTGAACAAATATGGCAAATTATCTTTTTTCTCTCCACTTTGTTATCCGAAGAGGGCATATTGTTTTCCTTCTGTATGTCTGAATGTTCACACATCCATTACATATCCATGTTAGAGTGATATGACAAAAACTGTTGAACTCAGAGCCATGGTAATAAGTCATTGACCTAATTAGATTGTAAGTCCCTTGAAGCAGAATTTCATATTTTCGCAACTTAATTTTTTTTTTTTTATTTTATTGGACTTGAACTTGCGAGGACAAATTAATTAGTTGGCACAGTTTAGCACAATTACTTATGATAGACAAATACATTTTGGTATGCGTGATTGTATATGTAGATGACCTGATAAAATTTTCATGTTACAACAGTCTTTAATGTTTTTTCTGAATTTTTAATTTTGGGACATATACTTTTTAAATGCTGTGTGGACATGCAGGTTTTACAAACACAAATCTAGATTGGTAATGTTATTAGAACATTCTTGTAATTGTATAGCATTATCATTCAAATTCTATGCTATTAGAACAAACTTGTTAGAGCAGTCATAAAAATGTTTATTCATGTTAGACTTCCTTCAAATGTTTTAATGTTATTGGAACAAGTTTCAGATTTCATAATGTTGTTAGACCATCCTTCAAATTCTGTAATGTTAGGGGCCCCAAGTGGCAGATTGGTCTAAAGTGCTCACTGATACATATCACTGCCATCTCACCTCTGCCTGCATGGGGTCGAGTCTTTGGCTCGGCCAGTGTGGGTACATGAGAAAGCTTGCTACTAGCTTCTCTTGGGTCAGTGGATCTTTCCAGGGTTTTCCCAGGTTCTTGCTCCACGGTTTATACTGGCTGCCATGTATAGCCTATCTTGTGCTGAAAAATGGCATTAAACCCTACAACAACTACAATAACAACTGTAATGTTAGAACATATTTCAAATTCTAAAGCAAGTACATATCACTTTGTTAGTGTGTATACACATTTTTTTGTGTTTACACAGTATTATTTGTGTAATTCAGTTGTTGGTGTTTATACAGTATTACCACCAAAATATTTAAAATCTAATCCATTTGAGCAGCCTCCTCTGGAACAAGTTTTTAACTGGCCTCTTAACACATGTGACTCTGCATGAAGGTTCATCTTTCAAACTTGTTTTTTTTTTATATGACCAGATACTACTACTATTATTATTAGTGTTGTTGATTTTACTTTTTTAAAATTTAAAACAAGTCTTCAATCTATATTCTTAAAATTTGCAGTTTTTTAAAAAAAAATTTATTCATGTTGAATATTTTTCAGATAATTGGCATAATTTCATGTTCAAAATATTAACCAAATGAATTTATTGTTCTAAAATTTGGGGTGGGAACAGGCAGCTTGGCTGCCTCAGAATTGACAGACCTAGACCAAATATAGAAGAGTCACCTTGTCTCCCTTGTTCAAAGACATAGGTTACCTTTTAAGTTGAAAACCACTGGCCTCATCTTGTATTTACTATCGGATGTCAGTGAGTGTTCACTTTTGTGTTCTTGCAAAATCTGACCAAGCCAATACACTTGATTTTGTGTATATTGATTTTTCATATAATAATGATGTTAGCTTTGCTGATTTATTCAGCTTATAATAATTACAATACACCTATCTATGGGAATGAGCAGCCTTGGAAAGCTAAGTTTGATTTACACTCTAAACATAAACGGAAGCTATATTTTAATTCTCAGAAAGAGCACTTTATTAATAATACTTTAAGTGCTAAAATCGGAGTTGATTGTAGGAATTGAAAATTGTAGTCCAGTAACCTTCATATAAACCCAGAGACAATTTGGAAAGCTACAAGTCCTGGACTTGAATTGGGAAGCTTACAAGTAGAACTTTTACTACACAAAGTGATGATATGGTATTAAGCGATCTGAACATTTTGTAAATACTGTTCTAAGGAGTTTACCTTTTTAAGTTTTGCTATTTTCTCTTACTTTTTTTTGTACTGATGTTTTACTTTATACATGGAATCTATAACTGCTAGCAACATTATATACCAGTCCATGACATAGTGAGAATGAAAATTTAATGAATTCATGTACAGAACATGGTGGGGGAGATAAACAAAATGTCACATGTATAGTTACTGCCTACTAGTTGATTAGGATGCCCTATGTTTGTTGAAGGTAAATTATTACTATATAAGCACTTTAATTAGAGGCTCTGATTGATGAAGGTGAATTATTGTTGTGTAAGCACATTAATTAGAGGCTCTGATTGATGAAGGTGAATTATTGTTGTTTAAGCTCATTAATAGAGGCTCTGATTGATGAAGGTGAATTATTATTGCTTAAGCACATTAATAGAGGCTCTGGTTGATGAAGGTGAATTATTGTTGTTTAAGCACATTAATTAGAGGCTCTGGTTGATGAAGGTGAATTATTGTTGTGTAAGCACATTAATTAGAGGCTCTGATTGATGAAGGTGAATTATTATTGTTTAAGCATATTAATTAGAGGCTCTGATTGATGAAGGTGAATTATTGTTGTTTAAGCACATTAATTAGAGGCTCTGGTTGATGAAGGTGAATTATTGTTGTTTAAGCACATTAATTAGAGGCTCTGGTTGATGAAGGTGAATTATTGTTGTTTAAGCACATTAATTAGAGGCTCTGATTGATGAAGGTCAAATTATTGTTGTTTAAGCACATTAATTAGAGGCTCTGATTGATGAAGGTGAATTATTGTTGTTTAAGCACATTAATTAGAGGCTCTGATTGATGAAGGTGTATTGTTGTGTAAGCACATTAATTAGAGGCTCTGATTGATAAAGGTGAATTATTGTTGTGTAAGCACATTATTTAGAGGCTCTGATTGATGGTGTATTGTTGTTTAAGCATATTAATTAGAGGCACTGATTGATGAAGGTGAATTATTGTTGTTTAAGCACATTAATTAGAGGCTCTGATTGATGAAGGTGAATTATTGTTGTGTAAGCACATTAATTAGAGGCTCTGATTGATGAAGGTGAATTATTGTTGTGTAAGCACTTTAACTAGAGACTGATTGATGAAGGTGAATTATTGTTGTATAAGCACATTAATTAGAGGCTCTAATTGATGAAGGTGAATTATTGTTGTGTAAGTACATTAATTAGAGACTCTGATTGATGAAGGTGAATTATTGTTGTTTAAGCACATTATTTAGAGGCTCTGATAAAGGTGAATTATTGTTCTTTAAGCTCATTAATTAGAGGCTCTGATTGATGAAGGTGAATTATTGTTGTGTAAGCACTTTAATTAGAGACTCTGATTGATGAAGGTGAATTATTGTTGTGTAAGCACATTAATTAGAGGCACTGATTGATGAAGGTGAATTATTGTTGTTTAAGCACATTAATTAGAGGCTCTGATTGATGAAGGTGAATTATTGTTGTTTAAGCACATTATTTAGAGGCTCTGATTGATGAAGGTGAATTATTGTTGTGTAAGCACTTTAATTAGACACTCAGATTGATGAATGTGAGTTATTGTTGTGTAAGCACTTTAATTAGAGGCTCTGATTGATGAAGGTAAATTATTGTTTTGTAAGCACTTTAATTAAGACACTCAGATTGATGAAGGTGAATTATTGTTGGTTAAGCTCATTAATTAGAGACTGATTGATGAAGGTGAATTATTGTTGTGTAAGCACATTAATTAGAGGCTCTGATTGATGAAGGTGAATTATTGTTGTTTAAGCTCATTAATAGAGGCTCTGATTGATGAAGGTGAATTATTGTTGTGTAAGCCCATTAATTAGAGCATCTGAAAAAGGTGATTTATTGTTGTGTAAGCACATTAATTAGAGGCTCTGATGAAGGTGAATTATTGTTGTTTAAGCACATTAATTAGAGGCTCTGATTGATGAAGGTGAATTATTGTTGTTTAAGCACATTAATTAGAGGCTCTGGTTGATGAAGGTGAATTATTATTGCTTAAGCACATTAATAGAGGCTCTGGTTGATAAAGGTGAATTATTGTTGTGTAAGCACATTAATTAGAGGCTCTGATTGATGAAGGTGAATTATTGTTGTGTAAGCACATTAATTAGAGGCTCTGGTTGATGAAGGTGAATTATTGTTGTTTAAGCACATTAATTAGAGGCTCTGATTGATGAAGGTGAATTATTGTTGTGTAAGCACATTAATTAGAGGCTCTGATTGATAAAGGTGAATTATTGTTGTTTAAGCACATTAATTAGAGGCTCTGGTTGATGAAGGTGAATTATTGTTGTGTAAGCACATTAATTAGAGGCTCTGATTGATAAAGGTGAATTATTGTTGTTTAAGCACATTAATTAGAGGCTCTGGTTGATGAAGGTGAATTATTGTTGTTTAAGCACATTAATTAGAGGCTCTGATTGATGAAGGTGAATTATTGTTGTGTAAGCACATTAATTAGAGGCTCTGGTTGATGAAGGTGAATTATTGTTGTTTAAGCACATTAATTAGAGGCTCTGATTGATGAAGGTGAATTATTGTTGTGTAAGCACATTAATTAGAGGCTCTGATTGATGAAGGTGAATTATTGTTGTTTAAGCATATTAATTAGAGGCTCTGGTTGATGACGTGAATTTTTGTTGTTTAAGCACATTAATTAGAGGCTCTGATTGATGAAGGTGAATTATTGTGTAAGCACATTAATTAGAAGCTCTGGTTGATGTAGGTGAATTATTGTTGTGTAAGCACATTAATTAGAGGCTCTGATTGATAAAGGTGAATTATTGTTGTTTAAGCACATTAATTAAAGGCTCTGGTTGATGAAGGTGAATTATTGTTGTTTAAGCATATTAATTAGAGGCTCTGATTGATGAAGGTGTATTGTTGTGTAAGCACATTAATTAGAGGCTCTGATTGATGAAGGTGAATTATTGTTGTGTAAGCACATTAATTAGAGGCTCTGATGAAGGTGAATTATTGTTGTGTAAACACATTAATTAGAGGCTCTGATTGATGAAGGTGAATTATTGTTGTGTAAGCACATTAATTAGAGGCTCTGATTGATGAAGGTGAATTATTGTTGTGTAAGCACATTAATTAGAGGCTCTGGTTGATGAAGGTGAATTATTGTTGTTTAAGCACATTAATTAGACGCTCTGATTGATGAAGGTGTATTGTTGTGTAAGCACATTAATTAGAGGCTCTGATTGATGAAGGTGAATTATTGTTGTGTAAGCACATTAATTAGAGGCTCTGATGAAGGTGAATTATTGTTGTTTAAGCACATTAATTAGAGGCTCTGATTGATGAAGGTGAATTATTGTTGTGTAAGCACATTAATTAGAGGATGTATGCTTAAGAGGTTGAATTATTGCTGAGTAAGCATGTTAAAATCTGTAAAGCTAACGGTTTCTGAAACTTGAATACTTTTTTTTGTTAGTGGGACTGATATTTAGGGTCATGTCAGTTAAGAATAGACATCAAAGGCAAACATTTCTGGATCCATAATGCAATTATATCTTTTTTCATGTTATGACAAAGCATATTTTAGTGGGTTCTATTATGCTTTCTTCTTATTGTCCTTGTTCTTGGGAATGACTTGAAACATTTTACAGACATCCAATGCTACTCAGATTTTCTTGGGGGCCCCGAGTGGCAGAGTGGTCTAAAGCGCTGACCATTACGGATCACTGCCATCTCACCTCTGTCTGAGTGAGTTCGAGTCCAGACTCCGCTAACATGGGTAAGTGGGAAAGCCTGCCAGTAGCTTCTCATGGGTCGGTGGTTCTTCCCAGGGTTTTCTAGGGTTCTTCCTCCACCATTAATACTGGCCGCCATGTATAGCTTATCTTGTGCTGAAAAATGGCATTAAGCCCTACAACAACAACAACAACAGATTTTCTCTTTAAATATGACCAATTCCAGCTAATGCATATAATTTTGCATTGGGCTTTTTTATATGAAACTTTTTTTTAGAAATGAATTTGCTGAAGAATGATACATTTAATAATTGCCATGTGAGAATAACAGTAACAAAGGTGGCGCTCTACAGTTTCATATTTAGCATAGGGTTAGAATTTTAAAGAAAAAGAGTTTTCGGGGGTTTAAAAAAGTAGTGCTAGCTCTACTGGCTCATTTTCACTTCTTGAACTTCAGAGGTAAATTGTAAAAAATAGAGCCGATAACTTTGTTTACATTTTTATGTATTTGGCAATTGATTCATTTCACTTTTAGAAGCTGGTATCGTCTAGTTTGGTAAAATTCATTTTTCCTATTTTAATAACTGCCAAGAATCGTGTACTTTAGACAAATTCAGGTTGATTTTTGGAGCAAAAGGGAGCAGTCATTTTAGTTAGCAGTGTCCTAAGATCATTTAAAATTTCCAAAAGTACAATATCCAAAGAAATTTCAGCCACATTAGATGAAAGTAGTATATAGGTATGCCAACATTCTCTCCTCTATGCATGTTTGAAATGCAAACAACTTCACCTTACATACATCACTCTCTCAAAAGTACATAATAACTGGTGAGCGCCACCAAAAGAAATCAATAATTTTGAAAAGAACACACAGGGGAGATCTTTAACCCTGCAGCTTTAATATCAGTGAAAAAAATCTGACCTCCAACGAATGCTCGGAAGTGTCCAAACTATGTATTATCCATAAAATTTCAAGATTTAGTCAGACTAAATGCAATATATTTTATGTCCATTGCAGATACTGTTTTTGTGTTGTGTTTCTCGCTGATCATGCTGTCTGTTGATCTAACAAGCCCCCATGTCAAGAACAAGATGTCCAAAAGAGAGTTTATCAAGAACACAAAGAGAGCAGTAAGAGATGTGTCAGATGACCTTGCAGGTCATCTCTATGACAACATATATCTAGTTGGTCACATTGCACCTGCTGTGGCTTGACACTGGTCTAGGGGAGTTAACTGTAGCAGATCTATGTGTAAACATTGCTGAAAATTTATGTGTATCCAGTGAAACAAATTTAATTTTGTTTTAAAGACTGAATGACTAGAGATTAAATACCCAACCCACCACCTATTCTAAACATCATCAAGTTACAAATTTATGGGGGGAAAACAAAGTTTTTTTTGTAAAATTCCATTTCTATGAACACTGTGTAAATCACATTTATCAGACATTGTAGTGTCTGTCTCAGAAGGCAGAGAAAGATGGTAAACTTTACTCTTTAGATGACTGAGAAAGATGAGAAAATGTACTGTGGTATCAAAAACAGTGAACTTCTTTGTGGGTTACACTTCCCAGATTCTTTGTTTGAAAAAATCCATTGTGGCCGTAGAGCAAAGGTTATTGATCATATTGTTTCATATTGAATCACTTGCATAATGATAGCTCTGTGTTGCTACTTTGTTATTTTATGTTATTTTTTACAATAAATGCTATGGATAAATGCACATTTAAAATAAGATGAAGCTTTTATTCTTGGCAGAGGAAATGATAACATTAGTTTGAATCAGATGTTGTCTATCCAAGTATTCAAAACTGAAGAAAGAAGCATCAAAAGCAATCATGAATTATAGTGATGTCACCTCTACTTAGACTAACCTTTTTGTAATTATAGTGATGTCACCTCTGCTTGGACTAACCTTTTTGTAAAGCAAAACTGTTTGCTTGAATTGAAAGGGTTTGCTCTGTGCTCTTTCCATCTCAAATTTAAGAGCTACAAAAATCAATTAAATATTGAAATGCAAATTTGTACACAAGATATGTGTATGTATTTTATGATGATAAAATTATACATGTAAGATGCAGCTATAAATGACATGTAAAATGATGTTTTATCTTGTTGACTAACAAATCAAATCAGGGAGATATTAGTTCTTTTATGACTATGTTATTGTATTTAATTATACTATTGTAAGGTTGAAAATATGTCTGACAGACAAGACATAATTGCATATTATTTTCATTTCAAAAAGATTATCAACAAATTTTTTAAAAGGGGATATTTGTATAAGTTATATTAATCCAACTAACAAATAAACATTTTCATCAGTAGCCCCTGCCAATATGTATGAACTGTAGACAGGTGTGGTAATTTATTACTATTAATATTTGATAGACAAGAATTATCAAAATTTTTCAGGTAACATAGGTCAGATATTGTCATCAGGATTTTGTTATGCACATTTGATTCAGATGTCTGAATCTTGCCAATTCACACCTGCATTGGTTTGGAGAAATACACTACCGCCTTCTTTTATTGAAGATCACTTAATTTTCAGTGACTCTTTACTATTAATATTTATGCATTTCCTTCATTTTATATTTTTGTTTATCCTATCTGTGATATCATTGGTTAAAAAATGTACTAGAATTTAATTTTGTTGTGAATTTGTTTGATATTTTTACATGATATTTGTATAAGAATGTTTTTGTTGTAAGAAAGTTTAGTACACATAAATAGTATGTACTTTAATTTTTATGAGAGTTTATTGCTGTACTAATTATTATTCCTGTAAATACAATCTAATGTTAGAAATACAAACAATATTTTTACATGGTAGAAAATATATTTCTTTTAAAAATAGTAATTGTGAAGGATGTAATGCTAAACAAAATGTAAAAACAGTTGACAATCTTGTGGCATAAAAGTTATTGCTACCAGTGAAGAAAAGTAATTGGCAAGCTCAATGATGTTCTTTTTGGGCCAATGCCTGGGATAGTTCAATACTACTAAATGTAACTTTTAAGTGTTTGAGAGATGGAACCAGTCTCAAATTAAAAAATAAGAAAATTTTCCATGCATCCATTAGGCATGTGTACAGTGTGCAAAATTACAAGTAACTGAAAACATCCACAGCATTTACAAAATCACGAAAACATGTTAGATCATTTAACTATTATCATCATAATGTTCATTTATGTACATGAATGTAGCTACAGTTGCCATATATAAGTACTTTGTTACATTTGTTATACTCTTCTTTCATCTTGTATGAAACTGTTTTCTGATCAAAGGACGGATCTGAAAGAGCTTTTGGGATTTTGTTTAAGTTCTTGAGCTTTTGAGTCAATGCACAAAGGTAAGCCATGTTCCACAATGAATAGATCAAAGCTTCTTGGCTAGATTTTTTTTATATTGAATGTGAATTTTGCTGTCAAGGCCTTTTTTGATGGAATATTAGTCATGGTTGACACTATTGACACATTAGTAGTCAGCCCATTCACCACAAGAAGCTTCTGTGTCTTTAAATTTTACCTTCTCTGCCTGTGCCTTTTTATTTTAGCATGGTTAAGGAATGTTTTTTTGCCAGCTGATCCATAAATTGTTCTTTGCAGCTCATACACCAGGCAATTCCAGGTTTTTCCAGTTTCTAAATATATTGTGAAATAAACTCCTTATTGTCATCTTTTTGTATTTACCAGCTCCATTTTAAAATTGCATTTTTTACTGACTGTCAAATTTAGTGATCATGCGATTTCCTCTTTCAACAAATTTAAATTGCGTAGAAGTCATGTAATTATTTTAAAAGATCTGGAGTCTATGGGACATAACTCAAGCTTGCAACAAAATGCACAAAGAATTAATGAAAACTTCTAGTGTGCATGGTTAACTTCTGGTATATAGTGCCTTGGTATTTTCTTTCCCACTAGAATAATATTCTAGAAAAATTTTCAGATTTCTTTCTTTAAATGGAAAAAGTACCCCTGGAATTTTACACACACACACACACACACACACACAAAATAGCCTGCCTTTAAGAAAGGTTCTATCCCAGGTTATTACTCATTGTTGTCTTTTGATTACAATAAATTTACAGATGAAATGGTTGCTTTGTTCTAATTCTTATCAAGGCTGTGTAGGTGCATAGCAGGACACGTGTTTCTGGTGTTGGTGCAATTGAGATCAAGATTCAGTGGACTTACATAACATCATGTTTCTCTGGTGTGATACCATAGTCCAAGAAACCTCGTGTACTTACAAATTGAAGCCTCTATTATCTTTTCCCTAAAGAGTAATTGTTTGTTAGCATGTATTTTTCAAATATAATGGAGCTTTTGTAGCTTATTGGTTATCATGACAAACTCAGACAAGAAGGGTGCCGATTTGAATCCTATGGGATCTGCCAGTTAGTTACCTTGTTATGCCCAGGACATGGCACACTAATAAAATGTACCTTTTATATGTTGCCATACAATAAAACACCACACATCAATCCCGTCAAATAGAATTTAAGAATGTTTCTTCAAGAATAAAAGTGTTATGCTGAAATTGTATGTTGTTTTTTTTTTAACTGAAAGGTATTCCTTATTGGCCGACATTTTTAATGATCAAAATATACTTTTAGTCATTAGGGAAATTATGCAACACATAAAAATCACTAGCTGACTTTCAAAACAAGCAACATCACTCTTTTAAAATGCACCTACTGATGTGTTGTAAAGTGAAGCTTGTCTATAATGGACAACAAAAAGAACTATTCTTTTGCTCATTGTAGACTGTGTCCTGTCAGTTATATATTAGAACTATGGAAGATAGTGTATGTGGCATCTTCCTGAGCAGTTGGCTTTAACATTTGAATGTCTGCTAATAGAGACTGTACCTAATTTCATAGGCACATGAAGGGCTACCTTAAGACTAGGCAAATTAATATAGTTCGAACATGGCATGAATGTTGTGCATTTGAAAGCAAGGGGAATGACTGGGATACTAGTATGGACATTATCCAACATTTGTTACTCTTACAAATACAATTTGTATCCTTTTTATCTATGCAATATTTGAATAAATCATTCCTAGTAAGTTAGACAGATTTTGAGTTTGTTTATAAATTTGAAACGATTGTATGCAGAAAACTAAAACTTACAATATTACATGCAAGAATTTGTATAAAGCATCATCACTAACCAAGAGTTGTCAATTCATTTCATTCCACATCGAGGCTTGCTGAAACTCCATCACCAAGCTATCTGAATGCAGCTGAAAGAAACAGATCCAATCAGATTGCTTATTACATTTGCATAGATGTTGAGAATGATTATTATGGCCTCAGTAGGCAATAATACGTTCTCAATTTCTTTAAACACAGCTTTTTATTTGAGACTTGGCATGTGGGCATCATGGAAGTTGCTTTAAGGCTTTTTCATTGGCAGTAATTCTTGCATCTGTGAGAGGGCACTTATTCAAAACACCATTTTGGTCAAGATATAACAAAGGGTTGTTGTGGAAGGTGGAACGATGGCTCAAAGCTCATGAAGATGATCTGCCTGTTACCTGTATCTGCACACTAGAGTTCTTCAGTGTCTACAGTTACCAATCCTTGTGGATGATTGCACTTAAGCTAAAGAAGATGCCTATCAAATTTTAGGGTGAGAGGTCAAAAGTACTGGGGTTGAAACATGGAGACTGATTTTTGGGTGAGGAACAAGCCTAATGACATACCTGTCAGCTTTTCAAATGTCAAGTAGGGAGATTGAATAACAAAAGAGGGAGATTGGAACCTAAAATCAAGAGGTCTTTCATAGTATTTTTTATGACTTGTTTTCACTAAATGTTTATTGATCTTCTTGACAAATAAACTTGATATTCTGTTAGCTGTGGTCAAACTGCACAATAGCTAAAGGTCAGTATTAAGTAAAAAAAAGCCAAGAAAAGCAGTGCGACTAATTAACAGTTGCTCCCTATCATTGCAATTATCTTTTGAAAAGGACTAGCCTTCTAATTCAAAGAAACCATATTCTACAGTGTGTTATGTAAGCACCAGAAATTTACTGGCCAATAAATGATTTCCTATTTTGTTGTAAATACAGTCTGAGGTTTCCATACATGTGGCAACAATTTTTCCAATGTTTTATATCCTACCTTATTTCCTTATTCTCAGCTCAAAAGGTATATTATACATTTAGCCTGAATTTGTTTTTTGCAGTGCACAAACTGCATGGTATGTTTCTTCATTCCTTCTTTTAATTTAATGATGGTAGTTCAGTTGTGTAAGTTTCTTTGGTGACATTGGAGATGCTACAGCATTCATAGCAACCATTCTTGGGATTGAAACTAAGTGCTGACAGTTTCATTGTTGTGATTTATTTTTTCTTGTGGTTTAGTTTCCGATTTTAGTATTATTGTCTGTTATTGTCTGGTTAAAAAAATTCATACATTGATGTGAATAATGCTTAAACATAATCTATTTAATGAAGAATTTTTATTTTGTGTAATAATAATTATTTCATTAAAACTATTCACAAGTAATAGAACATGACATCTGTGGATTGCACAAGATACATCCTTTTATGTAGGATTTTTTGATTTTTTAAAAAATAAAAATAAAAATCACCAGACCAAATGTAATAATCAGGAGTTCTTGGTGAAAATCTCAAGATATTATGAGATTGAGAGGTAGTCATGGAACAATGCCAAAAATTGGGAGTTAATTTCTCCTAACATGCACGTTGACAGGTATGCTAATGATTTTGGGGTCTAAGATCAAGGCCACTGTGACTAGGAGAAAAATGGTATCTACATCTCAAACCTGGACCAAACTTTGCTGATGGCTTGCACTAGGGGCAAGGAAAAAAAACTATTGAATTGGGGTGAAAAGGTAAGATAAGTGACTAAAAAAGAAAATAACCTCCAAATAATAGCATTAGATCTACATCAGAGATCTGGATAAAACCCTGTGGATGACTTAAACTTGGGATACAGAAGAAGCCTTTTGAATTTGGGATCAATGATCAAAGTCCTGATACTGAAAGGAAAAGGGTTTCTGCAATAAATATTGTAGTTCTTGACCATGTACATTCATCATAGTTTTTTGGGCACCTTGAGTAAGAAAGAAGCCTATTGATTTTAGGGTCAGATGGTCAAATTTATTATGACAGAAAAAAAGGTTTTTTGCATATTAAATTTAGTTCTTGACCAAATAAGTAGAACCATATAGATTTTTGACTACTGTGTGCATTTTATAAACCTACCATCAGCTCAGCCTGGACATGGCACTTGACTAATTGCATCAGCACAAAATAACCTACTTGTGTTGTTATATAAAACACCAAACAAAACTACTTCGCTGGCCTTGTGGTTAGAGCATCATCTTTGGTTGAGGGAGGTTGCAGGTTGAATCCCAGCCAAGTTTTACCAAAGACCTATAAAAATCGTACTAACAGCTGCCGTACTAGGCACTCAGCATTTTTAAAAGGTTAGTGTTCAGACTGGTCAGCCTGTTTTCAGGATAATGTGACAGGATGGGACAAGATGCTACATGTCTGTGGCATGAAGCTACAAAGTTATACATTACTATAAATTGCCACACTGTAGACATCATAGCGATATGACAGAAAAATTATAAAGCTACATTTTACAAAACCAAATCACAAATCACATCATATCCATAGCCCAATACCAGATGCAGTATGCTCAGAAAGCAAATTTCATTGGACTTTTAGGTCATCATGACCTAGAAACAAATTCTCTACTCCCAAATCACCCTTGTTATCAAAACTCAAATATTTGTGCCAATTCAAAATGTTCTCCGCAAATTGCCTCATTTGTCAGAGAAAATTCAATGAAATTGGAGCCTACTGTCACAGAGACAAGACTGCAGCTGTCATTGCAACACCCCATGGCACCAATTAGCTGGTTACCAAAATAAAGTCATAATTTTTTTTCCAGCAATTATAGCCATACTAAAATCTTTTTGAGTATATACAAACATTAATTTCATCTATTCAGATTCGTTTTCCATGCTAAAAGACTTGCAAAACCTTGCATTGGATGACTTGTTCAGATCCCAGATCTTACAGAGATTTGCTCATACACTCAGGGAAAAAATTATCCAACTTTTTTTGACTGCCAAAGGTTGTGAAAGTGCAGCTGAATGGAAGATTCCATATACTGAATATACTCACTTATAAGACTGTAAACTGCATAGACCCAGATCTGCCATTGCATAATACATAGACAGATCTGGATCTGTGCAGTTTGTTGAGTAATCAGCAGAACAACCAACACAGACACTACTCTGCAGGTACATTATTATGCAGCAGATAAGGATCTTGGTTGCTTGCAATTTGAGTCTACCTACAAAAGAGTATATATGGTAATGACTTGACTTGTAGTATGATATGAATCAGTCTGTTCTATACACTTGGCACAATATATGCAGATATAAAAGTCCACAAACTCTGATACATTAAATTCTTTTTAAATGGGCAAACCTCAAATAGAACAAATTTTATAGATACCGTGGAATTGTGCTGTCATGTAAAGGAGACAAATTCCTAACTCATGCTCTCCTCTTGATGAGCTAACTTCAACCAGAGTTCATATCCTGCCAGTATTCCCTGGCAGTGGAACACATTCTGATTCGATGTATTGACTTCCACCTTGTGTGACAGAAGTTTCTGATTTGAATTCAATTTAAAAAGCTTATAATCATGTAATAAATTTAGCCCTCATATTTCAGATTATACAAAATATGTGCCTTTTCTTTTCTTTTGTAGTGCTGCAAGTTTCTGTTAATTTTTTTAAACAATAAATCTTAAGAAATATGGCATCATCACCATAGCAAAGACAAATTAAATGAATGATTAGCAAATTTATGCATGCATAAATATCAGTAGTCAAAAAAAGTCGTATATTTATGAAAACTGCACAAGTGCAATAACTGGTCAAAATAAAAATCTTGATGTTGTACATAAAATATATTTAAGTTTTAGAACAATCTGCTTACAAGAGGACTTAATGTCGCTCACCTGGGTGTTTGACATGTATCAGCTTGTTAAGGCACATTCACAAATTTAGTGAAACTAAATCTTGGCACATGATATGTTAATGTTGGTCTGATTTCTCTTCTATCCTTGATGATTTTCTCAACATAAAAAGGAAAAGTCATCCAATCAGCTAGTATTGTCCCCTTAATCTCACTCTCAGCTCCTAATTAATTTTTGCTCTACTTCAAAACTGTTGATAGCTCCACCACACTTAAATGATATTACATGTAAGCTAATCTTTGCAGTTAGGATGTACTCCTCAGTCTATCCTTAACCCCTGGGGTCACAACTTCAAACTATTTAGCAATGCACCCAAGGGAGCTACGATGGCTAAGTGGTTATAGCACTGGACATGTGACTGTTGCAGCTCTAAGTCTTGCCCAACCTGGATTAAGCACCAGATTTCTCTAGATTGTTATTTAGATCTAGGGATTGTCTATTATTAATTAAATCAAGAAGTATAATGAGGAGAATGTGTTTTTAGCTTGACAAAAATACAAGATATAATTTTAAATAATTTGCAAGTCTTGGCACAGAATTTATAAATTGTCCAAATATAAAATGAACAATACATGTAATAACAAAAACAAAAATGCTTTAAGCCCTTACATATGACAAATATTTGTTTTTGTCAGGTTTAATGCTATTTTTCAGCATAATATAAGCTATACTGGCAGTATTTATTTGGTGTTAAAAGAAAATGCACTGACCCACAGGAAGCTACTGGCAAGCTTTCTCACACACCCACATTAGCTGAGCCAAGACTCAAATTTGCATGGACATCGAGAGTTGTGAGTCGTCTTTAAAGGCATCACCTTTGACCACTTTGCTGTCCATGCCTGCTTAAAATGACAAATGCCAGCGACTGTCAAAGTCTATCAAACCATATTATCCACTGTAATATATTTAAGAAATATAGATACAATGTTTATAGCAATAATTCTCTGCAAAAGTTATTAACTTTGTTTTACAAGAATCTTTTTCTTGCACATCATTAAATTTGTAAAAGAAAATTTTGACACTTAAATTTTCATTTATGTACAAGAGACCCATTTTGTAACTTCACTCTATGGGCTATAAAAAATATTTCCTTAGCAATTCATGTATACATTTGGTTTGACTGGGCAAAGTCAACATTTTACCTTGTGGCTTAAATTTGCTTATGCTGAGCAATGAGACTAAAGCAGTTTGACTATGGACAAATTTTGCTGCTGACCAAGCCAGCACTATGCAGTCCACATCACTGTCCACCTGTAACCATAAACTAAATATAAACATGTCATATTATCATCAACTTCTTAAATTGTAATTAAAATCATTTTTTATTATATGAATAATGTATTATATTGCTTAATTTTAATAACCTATCTTGAAATCTATGCATATTATATCCTACAAGTAATCATTTCAGACTTTTTTTAATGCAATGGGAAGAACCTCTTCTAGGAATTATTCTGTAACATGATATACTCAAATCTGTTGGATGTGTTCTGTTGAACTTTGTTTTGATGCTGTTGATTACAACTGTTATGTTGTTGTTGTAGGGTTTAATGCCATTTTTCAGCACAAAAAAAGCTATACCTGGTGGCCAGTATTAATGGTGGAGGAAGAACCTGGCAAGAACTACTGACCCACGAGAAGCTACTGGCAGGCTTTCACACTTACCCACGTTAGCCGAGTCTAGACAGAGGTGAGATGGCAGTGACAACTTTATTAAAACAACTGTTTCAAGGTTTCAGTAGATTTTTACTGACATTAAATCAGTATCATTTATCAAATATTAAAAAGGCTCCATGCCAGGATATTTTACATCTATGTTGATCAAATCCATTGAGCACTTATTTTCTAGACCAAGTTTTGTGAATATTTTTCTACTTTTATTAATTTTAACAGCAACAATATTGACTGGAAGATTGCCATCTTTTGTATAAACTTACTTTGTCCAAGAATGATTTCTGTAAAATGTTACTAAATGCTTAGACATGTGTTTGAACAGAAACTGTTAAAAGGATTTTTATATTTTAGCAATGGTGCCAAGATTAGCTGTTCAGCTGGCATAAATTTTAAAACAAACTTAGTCAATTTCTGCAGTGCAGTTTCTAAGAAGTTGTTTCACATTTTGTCTATATTTAGTAACAGCAGTTAAATTTTTGGATGAATTGGCATCACTGGTATAACTTTTAAAGACCCTTTGCCTGGACTTGATATGTACTGAGTAGTACTCTCCAACTTGATAAGTACATACAGCCTGAACAGTACTCTACAACTTGATATGTACATACAGCATAAGTAGTACTCTACAACTTGATAAACACATACAGCCTGATTAATACCATCCAGCTTTATAGGTACATACAGCCTGAGCAGTTCTCTCGAACTTGATATGTACATACAGCCTGAGCAGTACTATCCAACTTGATATAATCAAACTGCATACAAGTACATATCCTGAGAAGTATAGCACCATCATATGGAAAAAAATCTCCAACTTGATATGTACATACAGCCTGAGCACATACAACTTGGTATGTACATAGAGCCTGAGTAGTACCATCCAACTTGATATGTACATAGAGTCTGAGTAGTACTCTCCAACTTGATATGAACATACAGCCTAAGCAGTACTCTCCAACTTGATATGTACATACAGCTTGAGCACATACAACTTGATATGTACATACAGCCTAAGTAGAACTTTCCAACTTGATATGTACAGCCTGAGCAGTACTCTCCAACTTAATATGTACATACAGCCTGAGTAGTATTCTCCAACTTCATAAGTACATACAGCCGGATCAGTACTCTACAACTTGATATGTACATACAGCATGCGTAGTACTCTCCAACATGATAAATACATACAGCCTGATCAGTACTCTACAACTTGATATGCACATACAGCCTGAGCAGTACTCTACAACTTGATATGTACATATAGCCTGAGAAGTCCTCTCCAACAATATATGTACATACAGCCTGAGTAATACCATCAAACTTGATATCATCAAACTGCATACAAGTACATATAGCACCATCATATGGAAAAAAAAGTAACTATCAACTAACAGGATTGACTTCATCATCAGCAAGTAGTAATGATCCCCTGACAAGTACAACACTATTTGTGTCTGAATAAATCATGCAGTTTTTTCGGTGATTTATTTCTTTTTTTCACAAGTCCTGAAATGGAAGAGAAGGATCTATAGACAGAGGGACAGACACATATGCATATCCTAATGAAGTAGTAGAGAAATATGGCTAAATTAAGCACAATAAATTCTAGATAATAAATATGCTTGATTTTATTTGAAATTAGTGATGCTTACTGCATTTATTTCAGTCTGTTATACTTATCACAGACTTATGAACCAGTGCAGAATACATAATGTAATTACTTAAGCAAAGAAGAATGATGAAACAGAACCAGGATGAGGTAAACAGATGCATGATCATACCAATAACTCAGTTACAAACAGAACAATCAGAAGAAAAATGTTTCATTTCATCTTTCTCTCTATGAACACATACATCCATGTAATTTTGCTGACAAAAAAAAATGCACACAGTATGTTTTAATTCTATTCTAATTTTACCATGAGTTTATTATCCTGATTGTACAACACACTTTTAATGTCACAAATAATCACATATTGATATGCAATTACTGACAAATAATCACATATTAATATGCAATTACTGACAAATAATCACATATTAATATGCAATTACTGACAAATAATCACATGTTAATATGCAATTACTGACAAATAATCACATAATATGCTGACAAATAATCACATTAATATGCAATAAGTGACAAATAATCACATTAATATGCAATTACTGACAAATAATCACATATTAATATGCAGTTACTGACAAATAATCACATTAATATGCAATTACTGACAAATAATCACATATTAATATGCAGTTACTGACAAATAATCACATATTAATATGCAATTACTGACAAAAAATCACATTAATATGCAATTACTGACAAATAATCACATATTAATATGCAATTACTGACAAATAATCACATATTAATATGCAATTACTGACAAATAATCACATATTAATATGCAATTACTGACAAATAATCACATATTAATATGCAATTACTGACAAATAATCACATATTAATATGCAATTACTGACAAATAATCACATATTAATATTAGATCACAACAAAATTCCAACAGATTTTTCTTCACAAAATAACAATGTAATAAGGAAACTGAAAGTGCATTGTATCTTGATAACAAGAGCTCTTTACTACTGCTATTGTCCTGAGAAAATGCTTAGAAATGAGATAGGATATAATTTAATCACAATAACTTTTCAAATATTTGATGAACTCACTGTAAAAAGTATAAAGTATGCATGTACAAATAAGAAAGGTGATTGCACTTGATTCCAGTTGACATGCACCAAATGCCATATTTGATCCTGCCACTTTCCTTCTTCCTTCAGTATACATGGACCATTCCATATAAAAATCTGAGACTCAGTCAAGGTCGTATATTGAATTATGTAGCAAACTGAAATAAATAGGTTATCTGCATGGGTACCATACACACTCACTTATAAGATAAATCAAACTGTAAACTGCATACACCCAGATCTATCATCCCACAATGAATCTGGTGCTATGCTGTTTGTTAGTACTAATCAGTAAAAGAACAATATAAGTAGTTGTTTGCCACGTGTCTTGGGAGAAGAGGAAAAATAATTCTAAATGGACTCTTTCCAAGTTTCATACCAAAATATATGAGATGATCAACCTAACCAAAACTGCAGTATGTTATTTGTATCAAAAGACTGATACTTATTTAAAAGGAGACATTGTAACTAAACATGTCCTTTTATACATTAACAGAAAGATTAGGTGACCAGATCACTTTCGAACAAATCATTGTTGTTAATGTTGTTCTAGGGCTTAACGCCATTTTTCAGCACAAGATAGGCTATACATGGCGGCCAGTTATTAATGGTGGAGGAAGAAACTGGGAAATCTGTGGAAAAAACTACTGACCCACAAGAAGCCTCTGGCAAACTTTCTCACACAGACAGAGGTGACATGGCAGTGATCCGTTAGACCAGTTTGCCACCCCGGAACAAATTGTAACCTGCAAAGTCAAACTTACAAATACAATGGACAGAAAAGATAGTTTACAAAACTAAATTCTTTTATTTTTAAATACAGTCACCTCTTATTATAACAAACCAAATAATTTAATATAAATATAAATAATTTATTGTAATAATGATTCTGCTGTTGTAATAATCATAACTTAAGAGGATTCGAAATCCTCGTCTAATTGTCAAAAAAACATTATGTAAATTAAAAGAGTCTGAAATCTATCCTTTATATATAACATCATTGTAATTGTTTTAACTGTAGAAATTTCTTACATTTACAACTTATTTTGTAGGAATAACATATTTACAAAATATTCTGTCATAAAAATTAAAAAGCAAACCCTCAAGGAATGACAGTATTGATGTGAAGAATGAGATTCAAACAAAAAAAAACCTCATTATAATGATCAAATTTACCATTCAAAACTTTTGTTCCATTTTGAGTTGATGTCAGAACCTGAATATTCCATTTTAACACGAGTTGACTCTGAAAAGACGATAGCTAACAAGTGTCATTAACATAGACTAATCTGATAAGGTCAGATTAATGAGATCACATTACCATGATCTCAATTGCTCTCTGATGTCTAATGTTAGTATTTGCCAAGTCCCCTTACAGTTTGTACCCTCTTCCACTTTCAAAAACAAAATGCCTCAAGAATATAAAATATATTTCTCAAAACTTAGTCATTTCTAATTTCTAACCAGATCAATACCATGGAGTCTTGACACCGTCATCTCTTTTGCATTCCAAACCAAACGGAGGTTTTCAATGTAAATGACCAGACTGCTCACATTCTGATTTCTGGAAAAGTCCCTTTCCAGCAATGGAGTGGAATTTTTTAATTACACATAGATGGAAGGTAAAGACTGCATGGTCTGCAATTGGAATTTATAATGTTGGTTCTAATATTTCCCAAACATTTTTAACAAGTAAAAAGGGGAAAATATACTTAAAAACTTCAAACCAAGCCATGTAAGTAATCTGAAGAACTGCAACTTTATTGTACAAAATTATGTATATCTATAACTATAATTAACTTTTGTCCATGATTGTAAGTTGTAAATAGAATGTTTACATAGCATTTGAGTTCAGAGCATTTTAGGCCCAGTCTTTTTTACAATTAGACTGAAATTTTTTGTTTGAATGATTCACATCTTTGTCAAGTGAAAATGTGCATAAACAGGGATTTGATAACTAATTCCTGTTTATATCAGTCTGTGGGATTTCCAAGATCAGAGTCTGCAGTTGTGTTGTTGACATCAGATATAATTTGAGAGGAATTATTTATTTAAAATATTCACTGGAATTACTAGCATGTTCATGGACTTCTGAATTAATATGCCACTTGGGATTATGTGAACTCATTCAAGACATTCTGGGTTGCATCACTGTGGTACATCAGAACATTCAAGACTATTGAAATACATTCAGAACATTCTATATTTTTTAACTTTTGATATGACATTTAGGATTATCTGGAATTTATCTCACGAAGTTGTAAGTATCTACTGAGGTTTCATTTTATAATGTAGGGAAATAAATTGCTTCTTGATTTGACTTTTCCCTTTTATTTGAAATGCAATGACAACATGAAGGACTGACTGGTGACAATTGGGTTAGAAAATTCCAATTACTGAATGAAAGGGCTAAATTTCCAGCATTCTTTTAAATCTCCTTTTGGCCTTTCCATTATTAAAATTGAAAGGAAGGGGTACAAACTGCCAAGGTGAAATTTATAGTATAGTCTGATACATGAAGGTCAGATTAATGAGCTCATGTGATTGTTACACTAACCTCAGGTGCTCTGCAATGCCTCAAGATTATACTAGTGTGACATCAAAGGTATTAGTGAGACCATGCAAAAAAGAACTTAGTCTCTCTACAAAGTCCAATAATCAGTCTAGTCTGATTTACAAAGGTCAGATTAATTAGATCATGTGACTACAGTTAAACTACAGTTATTGATTATGTTGGTGGTGTCAAACAATTGTTGACATAACCTGTCCCAAAATATCAGGGTTTAGTTGATAAATCTACTGCAGAACAATGATTATGCATCTGAAGTACCAAAAGGGAAAAGTTTTGTTTCTAAAAACAAATGGTAATTCTAAGGCACATTAAAAATAATAATTCAGTCATGACTGGTTGCAGAAAAATAAGATTGGAAGTCTTTTAAATGAGATTAAGTAACAAGTCACATATATTTACAATAATAAGTTATTGCTACAAAGTCTGTGGTTTCAAGTTTTTATTTCTCTGTGAACAGCCTTATTCCTTTGGCAGCCTCATCAAGATAATGATTTTCTCATGCTATCCAAAATCTATGCCAGATGAAGTACATGTACATGTAGGATTATATTTTTTTTTTAAAAGTATTTTCATCTGTTAGGGTTGACTTTTGTGACTAGCAGTAACATGTAGAGGTTTACAAACACAACATTTTTGTGTTTATTTGTTTGTTTTGTATTTGCCTTTGAAAAAGGCTCATTAAGAGTCGAAAGCGCCCAGGCTAGTTAGTTACTAGTTTTGCACTGTTCGTTATCAGTTTATTACACACACACACACGCACATGCACACACACACACACACACACATTTCATGCTTTGGTCTCACTTCTCCCCGTTTAGCTTTCACTTCTCCCTGTTTGCCCTGTTTAACTCCTTCTTCTCCCTGTTCTAACCAAAAGGATAAATCACTTTTCCCTAAAATTTAAGTCTAGCTTGATCATTGAATATCCCTTTTGACTTTGATCAATGACCAGCAGCAAGAAGGAGAATCAGCTAATCTGTTTGAAGGATTGCAAGACATTGATATTCAAGATACAAACAACACAAATGAAGCATTCTTCTTTTTGTTTCAAAATTTATTCCTATTAGTCGCTTTTGCTTTATTCCATTTGTGTTGAATAATATGTAATCATGTTACAGCAATTGACAATTTCATAAAAACAAAATATTGGGCACTACACTATGGATTTTTTTTTACAATACCATTGGTGCTTTTATTTACCCTTGTTCAAAACAAATTAAAACCAATATGGGGTGGGTGGGCGGCAGCTTAGTTTGGAGTTTTGCAGGTTTCTATTTATAGATTATTAAGGGTCATGTTATCTAGCCATGCTGAAGCTGAAGGCTTACACATGCACAAAGCATGGAAACACTTTAATTATTACCGAATTCATTTTAAATATATTGTGTAAAACAAAAATAGGTATTTTGAGTTATATTTGATGATGTCAACCTGATAATTTTCTGAGTTATAGATATCAAATTCATGATGCTGTGTGGGACAAACTATATTGTTGTGGTGTCCATTTAGAACACAGCTTATGTAAAGGTCAGAAATGCATTCATTCAATTTCCTTACTCTATTGTTTACATGACAATTTTCTCCAATCTATGCCAGTGATAAATCATGCATTGATGAGATTGGTTGATTAGCGTTTGTACCAGTAAAATTGGTCTCCTACCAACTTTTTCCATCCTTGCCAGTACAAGTTTACTGGTAAAAGTGGAAACACCAGATCATTTTTTGCAAAATTTCTCTGAGATGGACATTAAAAGTTGCATTTCATCTTTAAGCTGGTCCACATGTTACTTCGGACCAAAACTTATGTCCGACATAATGGGGTTATCAACTTAACAGGGGTCAAGATAAGCTGGTGAAAAGAAGCATAACAAAGAAGGATTTTTTCGGGACCGGACCAAAATGCTTGACATAGGTTCTCATGATAACTGAGGCCGAGATAAGTAGGTTTAACTGTATTACCTTGATCTCAGTTGCTCTACAAAGACTCATAATCAGATTAGTCTGACATCACAGGTCAGATCATGTCATCATTACCTTGATCTCAGTTGTTCTGCAATGATTAGCAATTATTATATAGTCTCAACAGCATGAAAGTGTATTAAAATAAAATATAATCTCTTGTGTATACAAAGAATACAGAATAGGAAATACATCAAATTGTATTCAGGACCCCAGAAAAGGTGTCGAGAATCTTGCAAAAAATGCCTAAAGTATTAAAAAAAACTCGCAACTTACCTCCACAGTTAGCAAATAATTCATGTTTGCTTCATGAGACTGATCTTGAAGGAATACAAGAGGCAACCGTAATTTACCTTATGAATGTGCCTGTAAGAAATTGTTCATTAGATACATATTTATCACTGAAAAGGATACGTCCAAAACAGCACATATGTCTGAACAAATTAGTTAAGGATTAATAATTGTAAATAAAAAGTAAGATATTGACAAATTGTGATCTTGTTTATGAGCAAAGTTTTCAAAATTTATACAATGTAAATCCCCCTATCCACCCAATGGATGCAAGACACATGGTGACTCAAATCCCCTTATCCACCCAATGGATGCAGGACCCTTGGTGATTCAAATCCCCCTATCCATCTAATGGATGCAGGACCCATGGTGACTCAAATCTCCCTATCCATCCAATGGATGCAGGACCCATGGTGATTCAAATCCCCTTAAACACCCAATGGATGCAGGACCCATGGTAATTCAAATTCCCCTATCTATCCAATGGATAAAGGACCCATGGTGACTCAGTGGTTAGCACACTGTACTTGTGACTTTGATTGTGCGGATTCAATTCCTACCAATGAATCAGCCTGGGTCAGCTACCATGTTAATATTTTCTTGTGCAAGATACTTTACTCTGACTGCCTCAGCACAAATTAACTGGCCTGCTTTTCTGTGCCACCAAACAAAATTTATTAAATGCATCCATATAACTTTTAAACATAAATGATTACCTTTACAAAATAACTGTATATGAATTCAGAAAACATAGCTTCTAGTCAAATGTTACAACTGTGTCATGCTAATTATTATTCTGAATTATCCAAATAATTTGAACTGCTTCCTATGAAGTTATAATCCTACAACAAAACATTCTGCATTGTTCACGTGATCATATATAGATACAAATATCCATCATGCTAGTACATACACACTGACAGGAATGAATCAGAAACTACTGATAATGTATTGGCATGATTAAAACAAAATACAAATTGCTAATGGATTCCTCTACCCATCAACTCCACAACTAACTAAAGTACAACATTCCTCTACCCATCAACTCCACAACTAACTAAAGTACAACATTCCTCTACCCATCAACTCCACAACTAACTAAAGTACAACAGTTTAGTTCTTGAGACTAATTTGACAGTCCACTGTCAGATACTACATACAATTTCTCTGAAATGTTTAAAAAAAGTGTGCTTTGAATCTAATAATAATAATAATAATAATAATAATAATAATAATAATAATAATCTATTGTGGCCTTAATAACATAAATGTAGGGGGTTGATGATAATTCAGATACCAGACTCCTTATCCATGGGTCACAGGCTGGATACCCACACATGCCATCCTGAGTCAGTTGTCTTGGTGTGTTATTCAGAAATACACTTAGCTCCGATTTCTTCAGCATGATACACCCAATGTGTCAAATGTACCGTATTCTCATGTGGTAAACATCAACATATTCTCATGTATTAAACGACAACATATTCTCATGTATTAAACGACAACATATTCTCATGTATTAAACGACAACATATTCTCATGTGTTAAACGACAACATATTCTTATGTGTTAAACGACAACATATTCTTATGTGTTAAATGTCAACATATTCTTACTGTTAAACCCTTAAAAATATGTTAAACTTGAAATATTTGGGACAAAAATAGAGGATACAAATAGTCCACCAAACTGTCCATTCAGAAATAACACCTTTCTTGATGGAAAGTATTTGTTCCAATTTGATCCAGCTTTCAGCAATAACAAAAACTGAAAAAGAAAAAAATAAATCTATCAACACTTCTAACCTGAATTGGGACCATGTCCAACTTTAATAAAACAATTCAAGACCATGTCCAACATTAATAAAACAATTCAATTTCAAAAGTATACTTGACTTTAATGTTACTTTACATTAAACTGTGTTTGCAATCAGGTCTACTGAAAATTTATAAATTCTAAGACTTAAAAATCCCAACCTATTTTATAGCATATATTTAGAGCATTTTAATCAATGTTTTACAAGTTTTGTAACAAACATGGCCAGCATTATATGATGCTTTCTTCAAAAGGGTTGAAAGGAAAAGATAACATAATACATAAATGAACCTATCTAGCATTTAGGCATTTCTCATCCATTTTTCTCGACAAAGTGATTGAGTTATTCTATCCAATTATACAAATTGAGTCTCATCAGATGAAAAAAATAATGTTCTACAAAATTAAACTCTCCACTATCTGATGACTCTGCTGACAATTTGTCTCCTTTTATAACCTTCTTCATTAAATTTCCACTGCACAGTACATATTGTCACCAACCGAAAAATGGACCTGTCATTCCATTTGTCAGTCAATCATGACCTTCCTGAGCGTGGTTTTCTACAAATTTCTATATTTTTTCAAATAATTTTCTGACTGTAGATTAGTATATTTCTACTACTGTACATTGGTGTATTCCTAATACTGTACATTGGTGTATTTCTACTACTGTACATTGGTGTATTCCTAATACTGTACATTGGTGTATTTCTACTACTGTACATTGGTGTATTCCTAATACTGTACATTGGTGTATTCCTAATACTGTACATTGGTGTATTTCTACTACTGTACATTGGTGTATTCCTAATACTGTACATTGGTGTATTTCTACTACTGTACATTGGTGTATTCCTAATACTGTACATTGGTGTATTTCTACTACTGTACATTGGTGTATTCCTAATACTGTACATTGGTGTATTCCTAATACTGTACATTGGTGTATTCCTAATACATATGCAATATACAAGTTTCCTAATCCCCATGAATTAGGAAGAACAATCTTCTAAGTCATTCAACACTGCAGTTCCTTTTCTCTGAATGTTTTCAAAAAATGAATTCAATCAACTGGATTTTGTCTGTTACAGTGAGCGGTTACAGGGTAAAAATTATCCAACTTTTTAAAACTATAGTCCTGAAATTATTCCACATCATAGTGGATATATGAAACTACACAAATGGCATTTCAGTGTGTCTGATACAAGCAAATTATGTTTGCTGCCAAAAGTATGACACATGTGTGATCATCATATTGTAATATTTTTTATTGATACAGTACACTAGGTAAGTACAAGCAGTGATCTGTCAGTGTTTAATATCACAAAAGATCTGGTTGAATGCCAGATTTGTTAGTGTGTAATACAATATATCTGACTTCCATTCACCTTATGATTTCAAGCACACATTTTAAGCTGTGATATGTCAATGGATAAAATAACATTAAATATGGGTACATGCCTAATCTGTCATTGTACCACACTACAGCAAATATATGCATATGCCAAGTGAAGTCTATGCTGTTCATTTTACTCATGATTTCATGCACACGATACAGACTTTGATCTGACAAGTGTATAACACAACAGAAAATCTGGACATACGCCTAATCAGTTAGTATATAATACAAGAAAAGATCAAGGCCTATGCTTTGTTTGTCAGTGTATATACAAGAGCATATCAGGGCTTATGCTTAATCTATTAGTGTATATACATGCACAGATCTGGGCCTATGTTTAGTCTGTTAGTGCATAATACACAAGTAGATCAAGGCCTATGCTTAATCTATTAGTGTATAATACAAGAGCAGATCAAGGCCTAACCCTAATCTGTTAGTGTATAATGCAAGAGCAGATCAGGGCCTTTGCCTAATCTGTTAGTATAGAATACAAGAGCAGATCAGGGCCTTTGCCTAATCTGTTAGTATAGAATACAAGAGCAGATCAGGGCCTTTGCCTAATCTGTTAGTATAGAATACAAGAGCAGATCAGGGCCTATGCCTAATCTGTTAGTATAGACTACAAGAGCAGATCAGGGCCTATGCCTAATCTGTTAGTATAGAAGACAAGAGCAGATCAGGGCCTAACCCTAATCTGTTAGTATAGAATACAAGAGCAGATCAAGGCCTATGCCTAATCTGTTAGTATAGAATACAAGAGCAGATCAGGGCCTAACCCTAATCTGTTAGTATAGAATACAAGAGCAGATCAGGGCCTATGCCTAATCTGTTAGTATAGAATACAAGAGCAGATCAGGGCCTATGCCTAATCTGTTAGTGTATAATACAAGAGCAGATCAGGATCTATGTTACACAGTTATGTGCACATTCTTTATGGATAAATATGATACCTATAAAAGGGGATACTTTATGAGCTAAAAATGTGTCCATAAAACATGGATACATGGATGTCCCACCAAAGGCCCTTGATAATTGACTTAATGGAACATCTAACCAACATGTGATGGACAAATGGATCGTTGGATGTAGAAATGAACATAGGTAACACCATATGCCCCAACCACTGTCATGCTGGGGCATGAAAAAAAAAACACCATCATTTTATCATATTTTCACAAACACAAATTTCTCAAATTCCCTGAACATTATTGTTAATGGATTTTTAAACATAATAAAATGTTTGCAATGCAAGCCAATATTTTTTATTTCAGTAGTATTAAGACTTGCAAAAATGCTTGATTATAATCTGCCATACAAGATAAGTCAAATACAATGTTTTACATATAATTATGTAAATTGTATACACAAACCATAATAATTTACTTCTGAAATGAAGGAATAAGGCTCATCAAGACACATTCCTTCACCAAATTTAATGATTATAGATTGGATAGTATGTAAAAACATTCATTGTCATAAAATAAATGCAGAACCCAAACCAGCAAAATATTAAATGTAGGTCACACTGACCTTCTTCTGTGTGTGCAGAACAAATAGTGATGTTTAAATCCATCTAGGGTAACTACTCAAGCATGAACAGTAACAACTGATGTCATTGAAACATGTGTCAATGTGAACTACTTTTACATTATCAGTGACCTACTTATCAAAATGTATCCTCTTGTGGAGTTTCATGTAGATACATAGTATTGTTATTGTATAACAATACTATACAGGTGGAAAAACGGGCCAAAAAAATAACATTTGCAAGTAAAATGTAAAAAGTTGGTCAGTGTCCTATATTTGCTATGAGGGAGTGGTACTAACAGAAATGGATACAATCATCTAGTCTGGTGATTCTTACACTAATAGGACTCAATTAAACCCAAGTCATTTAAATATTAAATATGGGTTATAGTGGCATACTTTTGTGACAAGGGTCAAGCAATGGTCAAAATGCATCCCATCACAAAATGATTCAAGGTATAAAAGTTGCTATACAGGTGCCAAATATTGATTTGATCAAAAGCTACATTCAAATACAACCCTTGCTAGTCAAATGTGGATTGTTCTGACCTCGACATCATAAATATATTGTATTTGTAATAGGCCCTCAATGAATAGGTCCTATTATTTCTACAGAAAATCACTGTTGCTGGGTCTTTAAATTTATGACTAGCAGTAATTTCAAAATCCATGAAAATTGGTCCTCCACAAATATAATAAATTCACAGTATTCCACTACAAGGTAAAACAGCCATTTCATTCTTCTCCAGCTATGATCTAAAAACATTAAATGGTCCTTTATTACCAGGTGTGTGCTTTACGTTAGGAAAATTACAAAATATAGTAACTGCTGGAAATTTGTAATAATATACACACAGACAAAACAAAAGCCATGATAAAGAAGAAAATGAATCCATAGAGGCCTGTCAATCCCAGAATTCCTGCTGCTGCGCCTGACAAAGCTGACATTGAGGTCCTGCTGTATTCTAGGACAAAGCTGTTTTGTCTCATTGCCAATTCATTGTAAACTGTAAAATCTGAAATGAAAAAAATGATACATTATTCTGAAAGAAAAATGATACATAATGTTGAAAGATAAAACAGACATGTTCAAATCATGTAACATTAAAAATTCTTTTCACATGTTTTCATGAGGCTATTTATTCAAGATCACTTTAAAAAGAGTTTTTATGAAACTATTGTAGTGGTTTTATGCAAACTAATGCAACAGACTTTTCCAGTAAAATATACTTTGACCCAGGGAAGGCACTTTTAGTGTGGAATAGTCACCTATTGATGCAATTTTCTAAAATGTTCATATGAAACTCTTTTAGTTTTCAGAGTACCCTGTCATTTTTTTTAAAGTGCCATGGCTGGGTACTATTTATACTTTTATGGAAGAAATATCCTATGCTGGTAGAACATTGGGATTGGGTTGACGGAGATCAATAAATATATCTAAATAATAACAAAACATAATTCTGTTAATTTTTATTAATAGCAATCATTAGTATAGAAATTTTTATTCAGGCAGCCATATCTTTGCTTCAAAGTGATAATATGTCATCATGATGATAAATGTTATTCATTTAACTTTCATTGCATTATTTTTAGAGGATATTTCTGTAGTAGGTATGTGACACCGAATGGTCTAAATTAACAATGCTAATTTCAGAATGTTCATGCAATCGAGTGGCCAATATTTTGAATGTTTATGTCATGCTCATGCCATGGAGTGGTCCATATTCAGAGTGCTCATGCCATGGAGTGGTCCATATTCTGAGTGCTCATGCTGGTCCATATTTGGAATGTTGCAATGAAGTAGCCCATATTCAGAATGTTCATGCCACTTATTGGCCCATATTCAAAATGCAAATGCCATGGAGTGACCTATATTCAAAATGCAAATGTCATGGAGTGACCCATATTTGAAATCTTGATGCAATGAAATGGTCCATATTCAGAATGTTCATGTTACTAAGTGGACCATATTCAGAACGATAATGCCATTGAGTGGACCATATTCAGAATGCTAATGCCATGGAGTGAACCATATTCAGAATGCTAATGCCATTGAATGGCCCATATTCAGAATGCTAATGCCATTGAGTAGACCATATTCAGAATGCTAATGCCATTGAGTGGACCATATTCAAAATGCTAATGCCATGGAGTGGCCCATATTCAGAATGGTAATGCCATGGAGTGGCCCATATTCTGAATTTTCATGTTACTGAGTGAACCATATTCAGAATGCTAATGCAAATCTCGAAATTAGCGGTAGTCCACTAGCTCGAGGCTAATAGATTTCCTGTTGGACTAGTAACTTTCATAATGATAATAGTCCGATGGGCTAATAAGTTTTGGTTATCAAGAGTCAGCGTTTGTTTTTGCCATAACCTAATGAAGACTTAGCTGTCCTGTAGAATCAAAGTAGTAACCATTGTCAACAGTCATAAAATATTAGCTTGAGAAGATGAAGTCAATATCTGCCTCAAAAAGGTGTGTTTCTATAACAAGAAGCCATCCGATTTGTGCATTTCGCTTACAGCACCAATTATGGTACCGTCATTAACGACGGAAGTTTGGTAATTGATCATTATTAATATAATAACGAATTAAACAAAAAATTATGTGGTATCACACTTTATTCACTTGACCACAGTAATAAATTACAAAATGGTATACCACACATAAGAACACCGCAAAAGCTATTTGAAGAAATTAAAATCTGCATGTTTGTTTAAGTAGGCAGGTGCTCGCTAGCCAAGCATTCCAACACTCCAAGCCACAAACGGTAAACTGCATATTTGACACTTGCATCAAAAATAATTATAAAAATTAGATGTGACTATGTGATTATGATTTTTAACGTAGCTTTAACAATTTTTCAGTCATATCGCTATGATGTCTGAAGTCTAGCAGTTTATAGTGATGTCTAGCAATGAGGCATCATGCTGCAGACATGTAGCATGATGTCTCACCCAGTCACATTATCCTGATACCAGGCCAACCAGTCCTAACACTAGCCTCTTTATGCTGAGAGTCAAGCGAGGCAGCTGTTAGTACCCTTTTTGTAAGTCTTTGAAATGACTCGACTGGAGATCGAACCCACAACCTCCCGCATCCGAGGCAGACGCTCTAACCACTAGGTCACTGGAGCGGTTTATAAAAATTAGATTAATTTATTACGATAATATTACTGACACATCCTTTCCATACAACTACTTTTTATATGGTAATAAGAATAGATTTTATTTTTTTTTCCCTTACATGAATGGACAAAAACAATTGAATACACATGAAGACATCAAGCAGAATGCTGTACATTTGTTGGGAATTAAAATCTCCGAGCATGGACATCTAAGATTTGAAAATGTTCCACCTTATTATTAATTTCAACAATACACTGTGGTCCGATTAATTAGGAACAATTACCAAACTTTCACTATTAATGAGACTGTAATTGGAGTTGTTACATAGATCATGCAGAGTCAGATGGGTTCATTTGATGGGAGTGCACCTTTTCTAAGCTGAAACTAACATTATCTTCTGATGTTAATATTTTGTAACAGTGTTTACAATAGCCAGTGATTTGATTCTGCAGAAGAACCGCAGAGAGGCCATTTAATGGGGAAATGGGCAAAAACACGTTTTGAAATGGCGTTTCTTGCTTTGACTTTCTTAGATAAAGGACACTGTGACATTCCTTTTCTTTAAATAATTTGTGTTAGCTATATTGTAACATCTCGTATTTCTAAACGGGACACAATTCGCTCCTTATAAGACAGGCAAAATGTGGCACGGGATAAAAGCAAAAGTTGAATTAAAATGACGTAAATGAGAGGAATAATTCAGATGATAAGGAAAAGTGTAATCAAACGTTTCAGAAAATATGGTCAAAAGACAGGGAATGGCTAAATTATGATGAAGAAAAAAAAGTTATGCGGTATAACTGGTGTACGGAATTCACAAAAGCAAATAGAGAAAACATCTCATTTTGTTGCTGGTTGTTCGAACTTTAAAATTAAATCAGTAAACGTGCATGAAAACTTGAGTAACACAAAAAGAGCAGAAAAAACAGCAATACAAATACCACCTAAAGAATCGACCACTGGTAAGATATTGGAAAGTTTTAACAGAATGTGTTTGACCATATGTGCTTGACGCAAGCTTGATGCTGAGACCCCACCCCCAATAATCTGAAAGAAAACAATCATAGAGTGACATAAACATCTCAGATTACCCCCCCCATTCTGACATAGGACTCTATCATACTATATAAGAGACAAGGTCAGTAACTTCCAAATACTTTGTTCTACCCATGACTTAAGCTTTTCTGCTATTTCTGTCTTTAAAGGCCTATAACCATATTTAATGGCTAGTTTTACTCCTGAGATATTTTTCTATTCATCAAACCATAATTGAATTTTATGTTTCACCAAACTGAAGTTACAGGTTCAGAAATGTGCGAATTTTGCCTGCTGGACAATGTTGCGCTCAAGTGACAACCGGTGAAAAGAGCTATGGTAACGAACCTAAGACCCTTCACTGATTTTGTATGGATGTGTTAGCTGGATGAGATGAAAGGAGTTGATGTTGGATACACTTACAGGATTGATAAACAGGTTGTTACATTTACTCACTACATCACTGAAAGCAAAAGGCAGAAATTTGTTTTGGTGGAGCATTTTCGGCCAGTGCTTATAGGCGCAGGTGTGGTTGTTGATGTAGTGGAATTGGAATGGGTCATATTAAAAAGTGTAGTCTACAGCAAGTAGGTGTACATTCAAACATTTAAAAATAAATACAAGAAACATCAATGATGCTAGAATTGTTAAAAATTCTTTATTTAGCATAGTATCTTGATTGCAAAAGGTAACCATTTAAAGAATGCTTTTAAAAAATTTAAGATAAACGGCATTTAAGTATTGATATTACCTTTTACTTGATGTAAATTTATTCAGAATAATATTTTCTTAATGTATTCTGCTATCTTGCAATTACAAAGACATCTAAGCTTTCACTTGGTCCACAGTTGTAAAATGATGTGCTGCTGACTGAAATAATATTCTGGCATTGATTGACCTTATCCTAACAATCCTAGAGAAGATTTTCTTAGAGATGAAAATGGTGAAGATTGACTGGAGATCATGTTTGCAACCTTGGGTTCTCTCCAATCTACTCTTTAGAATGTTCCATAAAAATGATATTCCAACAATGGATCCATCACAAGAAATACATTTGTGGAATGTTTCAGGGAGATAGGTAATGAGACCTGAACAAACCCCATTTGGACCCAGATTGCAGGTGGAAAACGAGAAAGGACACCTTGATCCCTTTTTGGAATTGTATCCAAATTATCTTGAGAAACAAGAAATGTGATTCAACTGATTGATGATTTGAAGCAGGATTTGATTTATAATTCTGTACTTCAGAATGCTAATGCCATTGAGTGGACCATATTCAGAATGCTAATGCCATTGAGTGGACCATATTTAGAATGCCAATGCCATGGAGTGAACCATATTCAAAATGCTAATGCCATGGCATGGACCATATTCAGAATGCTAATGCCATTGAGTGGACCATGTTCAGAATGCTAATGCCTTTGAGTGGACCATATTCAGAATGCCATGGATTAACTGATACTCAAAATGTTCATATACTTACTAGGAACTAGTACCAGCAAGTAAACAGAACTTTGTTTCAATTGTAATTTTTCTAATGTTGATTTTCTATTACATTACCTACAAGATCTAAATGATGATGATAATGTTGTTTTAAAGTGGATACAAAATAATCTTTCACACAGCAAGTTCTAATACAATAATAAATCAAGGTAATTTCATCCACAATTTTGTTTGCTTCCCATGTAATTAAATCACAAGTCACTTCAACCCAACATCATAAGCCAAGAATATTAATTTAATTTTAAAAAAGGAAAAGAGATGTCATTTTTCATTAGAATAGCATCAACTGTGCTCAAAATATCTAATATTTTGATGCCTGGGGCCCCGCTAATTTTAGATTGAACCCATCCTGTATTCTAAGTGAGGTACCCGTTGGGCATGTTGAAAAAAAAAAAATTTGCATGACGAATCTTTGATCATGCAGATGAAATCTGTAAATGTATTTTCAAGATGTTGACATACCTGCCATAACACCGGCACAACCTAAACAGATCATCACTGTCCTAAGATAAAATTGAAATCTATATTTAACAATATTAAAGCATGGCAAGTCATGCTAAAATTACAATTTTGTACCCCCAAACCCCGGGCACTGCTGTGTTTTAAAACAAAACAATTTTCAGTAATCGTAACAAAAAAACAAATCAACCACTTTCAGAATGTGCCCATTAAATGTAGCATTATAAACATTAAACAATCATGATTGGAGCTGATGCAAAACTATCACTTGTGCGGTTTATATAGTTGCAATTCAAGGCAGAGAGGTCAGTTATAAACCACCATTTGACATATTACTTAATTGGCTGACAATAGCTAGTGAGATGTATTGAAGGCAACAGTGGGTGAGCCCAATGTGCTAATTTGCATGTAGGAATAACCCATTATAGGTAAATCAAAGAGATGCTATTATATATTATTGCCTTGAATGAATGAAAATGTTTAAGCCATATTTTTGACAAGTTTGTGAACAGTGGCAACATTTCTTTGAAGTCATTTTAACTGCATATATATAATGCAAAGCATGCATACCTTTTCAAAAGCCAAATAGGGTGACTGAATAAAAAAAAAGAGACTTGGACCTAAAATTGGGAGATTTTTTCACATTAATTTTTAAGCCTTGTTTACACCAAATATTGAAAGATTATCATGGTCCAACATGCATGTAATTCTCAATGGACAAGCCATTATCTTCTCCTAGGAAATGCTATCTTTTCATATTTTGGTCAAGCTGCACAACAGCTAAAGGTTAGACTCAAGTATACAAGCAAAAAACACAGCATTACTAATTAACAATTAATCCTTATCATTACAATTATATTGTGAAAAGGCCTTCCGACATTTGAAGAGACCCTGTTCTACAGTGCATGTTATGTAAGCACCAATAACTGATTGGCAAATAAACGTTTCTCTATTTTGTTGTAACTAGAGGTATCTACATAGTCTCAAATTAGATGTACCATAAATGTGGCAACATATTTTCCGATGTTTTATATCCCTTTTTTATTCTCAACTCAAAAGGTATTTAAAATTGTTACTAAATAAACTATTTATTCTGAATAATTATTTTATGGCACATAAGCTGTGTAGTATGTTTCTCCATTCCTTCTTTTACTTTCATGATGGTAATTAACTTTTGTATATATGATGCGAGTTTCCTTGGTGGGAAAGAAGAAGCTACAGCATCAAAGTGATTCCTGGGTTTGAAACTAATTGCTGACAATTTTATTGTTGTGGTTTATTGTCTGATTTTAGAATTGTAGTAAGGTTAGAAACATTCATATATTGACTTGAATAACATTTAAACTTAACATTATATTTACTGAAGAAAACTAATAATTGGCAAATCTATGCAAAATTAGAAGATAGTATGAAATGGAGGTAGGAGGGTAACCTCAAAAGTTGGGAATTTTTTTTCTTCCACCATGAAAGTTGACAGGTATAAGCATGATCATTTCAGTTGTTGTAATAGTGCTCAAGTGTAATTCACTTTTTAAGCCAAATCAGGTTAGCTATCTGTAAAGCCCAACAAAAATAAATTTCAGAACTCCTGATTGATGGGGTTTTACTTTGTCAAGGATGCCATCATAGCAATGAACACTAATGACACTTGCCTAACCTTCAAACCCTATTGAACCATTTTTGAACTTATATCTGACTTGTAGCTATTGCAACACTGTGTGTTAATATTAAAAATGGAGTCATGGAAATTGGAGTCCGGGCTTGTGGAAATTCAGTCAGCTTGTGAGATTATTGTGGGGAATCTCGGACAATATGGAGAAACAGAATTAAAAATTTGCTTAATTTACGCCAAATTATCAGTGATAATTAGCTTGGTCCAAGGGCACACACACATGTGCAGAGAATCAGAACATGAAATATCTATCAAATTACGTGCCAAGCATACACATATCAGGATTGGAGTTTTGCACTGCAGAACTATTACACACTTGTGATTACTATAAATCATGATGGAGCGAGGGGGACCCTTGCTTACGACTTATCACCCTGCAAGCATGTACGGTCTTGCTTTCTGAAAGAGTAACTTTATTTAATCCTCAGAACTTTGTCTCAGAATAATCATGTAATTTTTTATGATCAAAACCTTTCTTCACTCGTTTAGTTTTCACTGCTATCGTCGTCGACATTGTGGCGATGAACTGAGGATTAACCGCATGAAAAATTGTTGCAGCAATCGGAAAATCTTAACCTTTTCCGTCAGGCCGAGAAACAAGACCTAACGGAATGGCCAAGCGTTGTTCCGGGTTGGAGCCGAAGCCCTCCCAATCAAAATTCAGGAAAGAAAAAAGTATCAGACGGAGTGCCATGACGATTACTACAACACGACAACTGCTAAATCATTCATGATTTCTAAAATTACTTAATATAAACGTGTATTGCTTAATGCTGTATTTATTTATTCCTATATTTCTTTATTTATTTGTTTTCCTGGAGGATAACAGTTATAGATGTTGATGAATTGAACAAGAATGTCCTTAGGCTTTTGTTGATGACATAAATTCTAATATCGTTGGTTTTAACGAAGAATTTCATATTTTGCACAGCCATTGGATTCCATGTAGATGTATGCAGTCAATGTCAAAAGCTACTTGACGTTCTCTTTTAACAGGACCAGGAAAAGAATTGATTTATGCTGCAAAAGAATTTTGATATAAGAATATGTAGCAGTGAACATGTTTTTGTTTTAAATGTAAAAAAAAATGTAAATAGTGGGAGAAGAAAAATACAACATATTTTTAAAATTAAAGAAATTATTTGTACAGTTAAAAAATTTAAACAATGAATGATTTTTAAAACAGAATTGAACAAAAAATGTAAAAAATTACAATCAACTAAAGTTTCAAACATTAAAATTACAAATATTTCAAAATGATAAAGTAATAATATTTTAAAAAATAGAAAAATTCTAAAGTACATATAGATATTTTTTGAAAAATAATGAAGTTTCACACAAATAAATAAAAAGCAAATCTTTAAACTAAAAATATATTTTTAAAAAATCATTCTTTTTTTAAAAAAATATTTTCTAAAAAAGCATATAAAATATCAACTTTCTCAATAATTGCAAAAAAGCAACAAAAAGAGAAATCTTAACATTATTTAATTATTGTGAAGTTTTACTACTTTGTCTTAAAATATGTAACAAAATGAAATTGAAACCAACAATTGAAATAAAATCAATGAGAATTATTTCCCTACAATACCTCAAAAGATGCTTACCACAGAATGTACAGAATTAATTCCAATAGGCCTCATAGAACACAATGATGCAATCCAGAATGTCTTTTAATGAATTCACATAAATACAAAGTCTTGTATTAATAAAAAATATCAATGAATGCCTTAGAGTTCCTCTGACTATTTTAATTACTTTTGAATCATATTTGATTTCACCAATGCAACTGTAAACTCTGATAAAAAATTCACACTGACTGACCTAAAACAGGAATTAATCCGTATTTATACATATCTTCACTTTACCTTTAATAAATGTGTGGGTTTCTTTTGTCCATAAGTATGTGTCATTTATCTACTGTCTCATTTCCCTGTATGTGTATGTGTAGGGTTGAAAAGTAAAGGTGTATTGGTTAGGCCACAAATATGTGTAAATTAACTTCATTTCCATTTTTGTTTTGTTTGCAAGTGTGGCTTTTGTACAAGTATTTAGTCATTTATCTACAAGGATATACATGTCCTTCACCTATAACTCTCCATCCTCTGTTTTGTTTGTTATTTTGTTAATGTTTAAAACTGTAATTAAAGAAATTTGGCAGCTTTTAGACTTTGTACCAAAAAGTTTTAAAGAAGCTTTTGAAGAATGTTATTTTTAGTTTTTAAATATTGACATTTTTTTTCTCAATTGTGTAAATTTGATATTTTTCTACAGTTTTATAATTGTTTACATTATGTTACAGCTAAAAAATTAAAACTTTTTAAAAATTTTGATTTTCTATAACATCTACATTTTTAACATTCAAACCTTTTACAAATTTTTTAAAAATTTTTCTTACAACTTATCAGTTGCAACATATTTTGATAGCTGACTCATCAGACATTGTAGCTTATGATATAAGAGCAACAAATCATTAACCATGAACAATTCGTTTGACTTTTCCAATGGCAACACGATGGTATCTTTTAATTTGTTTGGGTTACACACCATTGAAAACAATATCACACACTTCTAGAGAAGAAATGATGTTTCTTCCAGTTCAATAAGGTGAGACTATCAAGATTAGATTTGATAATGTATAGATATTATTGTGTGTATTTTCTTTATCAACAGTGTTGGATTTCTCTTAGAATATTTCCTGACTCAATTTTGGGGCTCCCATTTTCCTAAAGATCATGAAAATAAATCTAAATGTGGTTTCATGATCAATAAAGTAACATTGCATCTATTGATGCCAAAACCAAACCATCAAAGACAATTACATTTTATGAATCATGATTTACTGCAGCAACAACAAAGTCTAGAGTAGTTGCAGCTCTTTCTGTGGTGGCAACAACAGAAGAAACAGATGTAATAGCAGCAACAGTCACCACCATAAGAGTCAATACTAATGATAGGGTAAAGAGAGTGGGACACTGTTCCCTGTTTGTAACTTAAATCAGTGGCAATAGGAGAGGGGTGGTGGTGGTGGATGTGGTAGCCAGTATGATAGGTGCTAGCACTAACCCTTCCTTAGACAGAAAATGTGATTCTCAAATGTAACAAACGTCCCATTTCAGGGCCATTCTTAAATCTTGTAAAATAATCACTAATAATATTGTCAACCCTCAAATTATAAGGACATGCCATGTCAACAGAGGTGTGGTGAGGTGAGATCAGGCCAGGTAAGGTAACATCTCTAATAAGTTTTTTTTTACTGACTTTACATAAAACAAATGAGGCATTACAACAAGAAAGGTTAGCAAAACAAACAAACACAACATTTAGACACAAATAAAAACTAGAAAAATATACAACACATAACTTGAGACATGAGCAAGCACATATTTAAAAAGTTGGTGAGTAAAAGTGAAATTAGTAACTGCATAAACTAAAAAACACAATTGAGGATTTAACAAAATAAAATTATTGATAAAAACTGAAATTTAAAATAATGCAGGAGTGTAAAATTAGGACTAAGAAGTAATGCCGCAATGCAGCTTATGTTTTACTTAAAAAGAAAAGGAGCTTATAGCAGGGCACTTGCTTAGTAAACAAGATAGATAAATAAAATATGCTAATACAAACATTAGTTGTCATCATGATGGTGGAGGTTGGTAATGTTTACAAATATTACATTTGCAGTCTCTATGGAGGTTGGTATGGTTTACAAATATTACATTGGCAGTCTCTATTGAGGTTGGTAATGTTTACAAATATTACATTGGCAGTCTCTACCTCTCCAAGACAGAATTAATGATCTAAATGAATTAAACTTTGATTGCTATCTAAAGTGATTTGGAAGCTCATTCCATAGAATGGCATCTCAAATCTAACAGAATTTTTGCCAAATATTAAGGCTTTAATTCTTTCTAGAGCAGACAAAATTTTGTGTCAACTAAATGAATTTAGTGTTACTTTTAGCCTGGACAATTCCTATGAGGAAGGGACTTGCACATTTTTTCTCCATTTTTATTTTTAAGTGCACATGTTCAAACATTATAAGAAGATTTTAAGTGTTCACATGCCGACTTTTGATGGTTTTGATGCACACATGGGGTGATGGAATATCTTCATTGTCTATGCAATACAGCCCCCACACTGATGAATAATGTTAAATTTCCCCAGACTTAACAATGTTAAATTCTTCCAAATTATCTTCTTTGTTAAACCTATGTACATTTATAATATTAAATTTCTGTTTTTTCTCCAGCCCAGCCCAATCCAAGATGGCCAGAGAGTAATTTTTCCCTTGTCCTGAGAAGGGCTTTCTGGTTCCCAGATAGCTTCTCTTGTCCTTTTCATCTGCAGGAATAACTTTTTAAAAAAGAGATGAATTTGTTTTTCGGTATTATTAGTATGGCAATTGATGAAACAAATGGAAACAAATGGTCCACAGAAGTACAAATATGAGAAAAACAAGTCTTTTTTTTAACTAATTCTTTTGGAGATTTGATCTTAACAATGAGTTGCTCAAAACTGTCAATATCCTCTTCTCGTTGTGCAGTACAATTCCAAGAGATGTTTAAAATGAATAAATGGTAAAGCAATGACACCAAGAAGATACTTTCAATATTCAATATCTGTGTGATTCTTCAAAGTACCAAATTATTTTGTAAAGAACTCATACGGAAAGGTGAAAATGTTGGTATTTAAATTAGAGTCCTAATATTGCATTGAATTTTTATATAAAAAGATCCAATCTTTATATAAAAGATCCAGTTTTTGGGGTATCAACAATTGTAGTTTGATACTGATATTAATATGTTAAACTAAATTAAATATAAATGGATAACCTTTTTCTATAAAAGACTAATAGTTAATTAATAGTAATTAAATTAAATATAAATTTATAAACTTTTTCTATAAAAGATTAATAATAAATAGTACAAGCATTCTTTATGTGGAAAGAATGTGACAACAAAAATGACATATACTTATGATGGTTATTTCAAGAACATATTAGAATGAAAACAAAAAAAAATATCCTCTTTTTATTTATCAGTCAATTGGTATTCTTGTAAGATTTCCTTCCCTTGTAGTATGAAAAATGGGCATTTAGAAGCAAACTTATACCTTAATTGTGTATAAACTCTGTCTTTGTGGTCAGGATTTTGAAGGTGTAGGTTGAATTTTTAGATGTTATTGCCATTGTGAAAAATGAGAACTTTGAGAAATGACCATAGAATTTGAACTCAGTTGATCCTGTTTTTTTTATTTGTGATAAATAATGTGACAGAATATGATAAAAAAAAGTACTGAACAATTATGCATAATATATTTCAAATAAACGAAATAACTTAAAGTTTGCACATTCCAGACTTCTTATAATTAAACTTTAATAAATTAAAAATGAATTTGGAGCTTTGAAATCATTTTATAATGTTTTGATTTTATGAGATGTTGTAGAGTACATATCTGGGGAACTTTCCTGGTACGGCATATTTCTCTGATCTGGCTCGCACTTTTTCTAGAATAATGAATTGTTCCACTCGTTTCTGGTCTATGCGAAAGTGGAGCTGTCTGCTTCAACAGTGATAGTAGCACTTAAAATGTAAGTTTGACTGCTTATGTCCACATATCTTGCATTTAGTTAAATATATTTGGAAGAAAAATAATCAGTCTGCCCGTTTTTCATTGTTGCAATTGTTGTCGTATTGGTGCTTAGAACACGGGAAAATTACAGCCCTCCCCCTCGGTCTTTTTCTTTCTGTTTGAATCGCCGCAAAATCTTTATTCAGATTCTGGACTGGTGTAAGTGTTATTAAGAGGTCATATAATTACTAGTGTATGTATCTTTGCACATTTGTGAGAATGTTTAAATAAAAATATATTTATTATGTAAATTGTTGTATGAGGGCCACTTGCATTTTCACGGTAATTAATCTTGACAATGCATTGCTTTGATGCAGAGTCAATGACGTAATCACAGGAGTCTGCAATTTTATCAATAAAGCACGACGAAATTTCTGACGACATGAAATTTCATGTATTCAGAAATTTCGTCGTGCTTTATTGACAAAACTGCAGAATTATGTGGACGTAATGAGCACACCATTTGTTTACATTGATCAACACATAGTCGTACAGAAAGAATCCCCCCCCAAAAAAACGTATCATTATCATTTGTGAATTTAAACAAATATGCATATCATAGACTCCAAATGTGGCTCTTTTTTATTATAAAAATTCCAATATGTAAATCCTCATAAAAATCCTTACCAACTATTCTGATGTAAAAATCAGCTTCCTCCCATAATAGACATCCAGTGAGCTACAAAAATATGATAGCATAATTGATAGCCAGTCAGCTATGAAACGTGATGGCCAGTCAGCTATGAAAGATGTGGTAACATAATAGACAGCCAATCAGCTATGAAAGATGTGGTAACATAATAGACAGCCAGTCAGCTATGAAAGATGTGGTAGCATAATAGACAGCCAGTCAGCTATGAAACATGTGATAGCATAATAGACAGCCAGTCAGCTATGAAACATGTTATAACATGATAGACAGCCATTCTGCTATGAAACTGATAGCATAATAGCTAGTCAGCTATGAAATATGTAAAAACATAAATAGACAGCCATTTATCTATGAAAAATTGGATAACATAAAAAGACAGCCAGTCTGCTATGAAACATGTGATAGCATAATAGATAGCCTGTCATCTATGAAAGGTGACAGCCAGACAGCTATGAAACATGTGATAACATGACAGCCATACTGCTATGAAACATGATATCATAATAGCCAGTCAGCTGTGAAATATGTAATAACATAAATAGACAGCCATTTTGCTATGAAACATTTGATAACATAATAGATAGCCGGTCATCTATGAAAGGTGACAGCCAGACAGCTATGAAACATGTGATAGCATAATAGACAGTCTATCAGCTACAAAATATTTGATAGTATAATAGACAGCCAGTCAACTATGAAATGCGATAGCATAATAGACAGCTATGAAACATGTGATAGCATAATAGACAGTTACAAAACATGTAATAGCATAGTCAGCCTGTGAGCTACAATACATGTGATAGCACAATAGACAGCCAATCAGCTATGAAACATATAATATCATAATAGACAGTAAAAATATTTGATAGCATAATAGACAGTAACAAAAAATGTGATAGCATAATAGAGAGCCAGTCTGCTATGAAATGTAATAGCATAATTAGACAACCAATAAGCTACAAAACATGTGATAGTATAATAAACAGCAAGTCAGCTATGAACATGTGATAGACAGTCAGTCACCTATGAAATGTCATCTATGAAAGATGTGTTAGCATAATAGACAGTCAGCTACAAAACATGTGATATCCTAAGAGACAGACAGTCAGCTATGAAATGTTTTATAGCATACTTACAGTCAGCTATGAAACTTGTGATAGCAAAATAAACAGTCAGTCAGCTGCAAAACATGTGATAGAATAATAAAGAGCCAGTCAGCTACAAAACATGTGATAACATAATAAACAGCCAGTCAGCTATGGAACTTGTGATAGCATAATATACAGCAAGTCAGCTATGGAACATGTGATAGCATAATATACAGCCAGTCAGCTATGAAACATGTGATAGCATAATAGACAGTCAGCTACAAAACATGTGATAACATAATAGACCATCAGCTACAAAATGTGTGATAATATAATATACAACCAGTTAGCTATGAAATGTAATATTGTAATAGATAGTAACAAAAATGTGATAACATAATTAGATAGCCAGTCAGCTATGAAGCATGTGACAGCATAATAGATGGTCAGTCAGCTACAAAACATATGATAGCATCATGACTCAGTGAATAACTGCATCAGCAACATTATTCAGACCAATGATCTTCATTAAAATGTTTTTATGCAGCTTTTGTTACTAACTTTCAGAGTAGATTTGTGTTCTCTATATTCACATTGCCACTTACCTTTAAAATAAAAATGTCATAACTTTAATATTCTTTGCTCACAAGTAAACAATTGTATTATGAGACCATAATGTTTTTTCCCAATTCTTTTAAGACAAAATCCCTTTCAAATTACAATAAATATTAGGGAAGTTTTAGGGATGCTAACTTATGTTTCTTATGTAATTTGTCCTGTAAATGTGTGTCCCTTTATGTGTGGTTGATGTTGCTCAGCAATATCTTTTATTAGCAGAGCATATGTAAATTGGTGTCATAGACAGAAGTAGACTCCTGCAGAGTGAATTAAAAAATGACATTATACATGAACTTTCAGACAAGATTTTGTATGATTGAAAGTATGCTTTAAAGTTTGAGGGAATGAATGATTATTTAATGTTCACTTTGCTAAAAAAAACTAATGTTTAAAAAAATAAGAGGTATGACTATGAAAGAAGTTTATTTCTGAAAAAATGAAAGTACTGTTTAACAGAAGACCACAGGATATTGTACAAGATGTGCACATTCTTGTTCAAGTTACTTAAGAAAGAAAGATTTTGTTTTGAATTATAACTACGCAGAAATCCTTTATCTGACATCATTACAGCTTGTTTAAAATGGGAACCAGTCCAACTTTTCTTTTGTGGTTTGTTTGAAGACATTGAACCAGTTAACATTTTTGCAATGTTTAGTGAAGGAAATGCAGAATAATTGGAAAATGCACAACTTACCAACATTCTTTGCTAATAATGAACTGAAAAATATTTAAACAGTGAATCAACAGAATTGCTGTCGAATAAATTGTATTACCATAACCATACAATTTATTTCTGTTTTTCTGAAAGTTGTTTACCTATTATTATCTTAAAATTTGAAAGTTAATGATTTTATTTATCATTAGCTTGTTCATTATTTTATACCAGGTAGCATTTTTGTGAGAATGTGTTCACATCATCTGATGTATCCATTATAAACAATCCCACCTTAGCTAATTCCAGATATACTTTGGTGAATGTTGTCATCAAATGTAGAACATTTGAATGATTTGCTTATTTTTAGTGCATAAATTGTTATTCTTCTTTTACTAATGTATCATTAAAGGGATTTTGTATACCCTTACACAGACACTCGACAGATATTTAAACAGACATATATAATATTTTGAAGGAATGCAGTAATCTTAAGATATAATTGATGGTATACATTAATTCTACAAATTGTCATCATTAACCCTTAAAATAATAAAAATAGACTCTTTTAATTTGTATATTGAACTTATTAACTGATGTAATTTAATACTGGCAGTATGTTCAGATGAGCACAGTTTTCAAACTATATGTAAATCATGTGATGACTTAGCACTGGAACCAGTGCTTAGAAGGCAAGACACGTATGAATGGTGGATTATCATTATGAATATTATGTGATTTTGTGATTTCAGGTAGTAAGCTTATATAATTTCCATCAAATATTTTGTAATAATCATCTTCGGAGATGAATTTTTCCGATATAAAGATGCAGGATAACATGTAGATATGTTCATCATCACATGAATACTGCAGAAGCAGAAGTGCAAAATATGTGTGCTTAGCTTAGCACGATTTTAGGTATGATGGCAAATTAGGATTGGAGAGTATGAGCAACAAGACCAGCCCCATTATTTAAGATTTATTAACACCTTTGTATTTTTTTCACCAATTTCCTTACTTGTCAAAACTTGCAGAAAACATCTTTCTTAACCTGCAGTAGAATAGATCATATAATTTTTCATTTATTCATGCTTTAAGGTGGTGGAACCTATTCACACTTACTCTGTGACAATGGAGTGATAAATATTAACCAATTCACACTGCACCTAAGCTGGTATGGTTTGGGCAATTCTATTGTGAAGGAATATGGTGAATATTACTCAAAGACATTTGAATGGGCAATTTTGCAAGATCACCCATGGAAGATAGAAATTACAGTTTAATAGCAGCAATTACTTCTCCTGTCTCTATTGTTTAGCTAATCTATTTTCAAATATACTGTCCTATGATTTGAATACATCCTCCCAGAGTGGAGAAAAAATCAGTATGGCCCTTTGACCTTCTGTACACCAATCTGTTGCATGGTCATGCACAGAAGGTAGATGTACCTATTTGTCATTCTTTTCACAGATGCCAAGTTGTATATGTAAAGCCATTGTGACTGAGAAATTTTGACTGAGAAATTTACTGCAGTTAGTGGTCTCTCTCTACAGTGTTTAATAATTCTCAGTGTTGTTAATGTCCATTCCTTTCTAAAACCATATTGTAGCATTTTTTGTTTTTTTCCCTTAGAACTTCATTCTTTGTGGGAATTCAGTAGCTACCTTGTGTTCTACCCATGGTGGTAGACACTTTTAATTTACAAAAATATTAACTAAATAGTACGGGTAAGTCCCTATGTTCTAGGAACAATAACAGACCCTGCTCCAATGTTGAGGCCATCATTTCATCCATTTTTATTTTTAACTCGATAAAATAGTTATAACTTTGTACAATGTTTGCGTTGACATTCATGTGTTATGTATATTTAATTTGATTGTTTGTCCCTAACAGCATTATTGCTTCATTTAGCAGGTTGCTCCTTCCTGTTAGGGAGGTAGAGCACTAGGGCTGTCATCGAAATGTAAACGCGGGTACCCGTAAAAAAAATTAAAAAAAATCACCACACTCCCCAACCACTTCAAACAGGTGTGACAGCTATGGCTATAATTATAAACCAGATCTCTGCTTAATATAAATAAACAATACGTCAGACAGTCGGTTTGGATTAATAAAATTCATTGGCGTTGTGCAACCGAACAAACCGTTATCCCCTAGGCATTATATACCAAGGTTAAAACATTTGTTCTACAGGTAATAAACCTCTTTGTAGATGATAACTATTGAATGTGGGTGCTAAATGATCGGTACATTGCGTGCTCTTTTAATGAAATCCAGATGGATACCTTTGATTTCCGAACAAACATCGACTAGCTCTTCGAATTTCGAAAGCATACATATACCGATATTTCTATTTTCGATACTATGTTTTTACCATAACTATTTTAAGAATTATAATTCCAAAATAGTAACACTTATGCGACTGCATGGTCATGTGGTATAACTGGGGCACGCATGCATGGATAATTCAAATCTGCGGTCAAAAGCAGATAAATAAACGTGGTCTGTTCTAACAAAGTCTTATACTTTAAAAAATGCGAGTGTTCTAAAGCTTTTAATGCGGCTGATCACAGTGATCATTAAAAGTTGGATTATACCTACCATCTGTGTACAAAGGTCATTCTAAATAAATTTATTAATTAACAGCTTGTGGTCAGACAATTAGCAGCTACGTCACTGTGGACGAATCAGACCGAGTAGTACACGGTTAGCCTCTATCGCCATAAAAAAATATTAAAGAAATGAAGATAACAATTAGTTGGTCTATGGTTGTACATGTCATTCATGTGCTAACGTTAAAATTTGCAACGGGTACCGGGTTGTTTTTTTTTCGTGATTTTTTATAGCCCTATAGAGCACCACGACAGCAGGTTGCACCCTCCCTTGAAGGAGGTTGAGTACTGTAACTGTTGCTTGCACCCTTCCATTAGAGAGGTTGAGTACCCCAATGCCAGGTTGCTCCTTCCCATCAGGGAGTTTGAGCACTGCAATACATATTGTGTCTCTGGCAGCATGTTGGCCTCTTCCATTAGGGAGACAACACATCCCACACATGATGCACAGAGTGAAGATTAGGTCTTCTCTATCAATAATCGACCAAGTGGGACAAGAACAGGACCGAGCTTCTAGCTTCCCCCTCCACCATCTCACACTGCAGGATTTACAATCCATACACAGGATAGAAGTTAGGAATGGGGACTGTTTTGGCATCCCTCAACCCAATTATACCTTATGGGATATGGGCCCTTCCACCTCAGAAACCATGGACTTCTGGACCTTGCCATACCAGTCGAAGTGATGTTGCAGCTGGTATCTCACCATCACCTCACCAACTGGTTTCCTTTCGGTAGGTTACAGGTGTTACATCATCAAGGGTAGTTAGACATTCTCGTCTACCCTCTATGCCTCCTAGTCAACCAGTGGTTGTGACACATAATTCTCCTATGCTCTTCCATGAAGATACAAAACCCAGCCACTTTCCAACTAGCAGAGCGTCCTTAACTATGAAGATGATGGTACTCTCTCCATTCTTGTTAACTCCAATGAGTTTGAGGCAGAAGCTGTGATAATGAAACCTTCTCTCAGGTCCACTCCCTCATCTCCGGGATAAGGAAGAAGAGGTGGTCTGTTCCTTGATAAAGTGGTAAACAAGTTTTATCATTTGGCCCCATACATGCTTAAACCATCTGGCAGCACAGTCCAAAAAGATTCTTTCTAGTGTGGAATAGATCTCCAGGGTAACACTTCTGCTAAACCTCTCACTTCTCCCACATTCATCTATGTTTGAGGAATATCAGGGAGGTTTTCATAAGGTTGAAATATTACTCTACATTGAGAACCCTTATGTCTTCTTCAGGCTACTGGGTACATTGCGTGAAGTAGCCTATTAACCTCCTTTGGATGCTGATATGGCTAAAGTGGGTATTTCTTCAAGATCCTGGGTACTCCTTCCCATCCAAACAGTTGATGTCATAGAACAGAAAAACCAGTTATTTGTAACTTTATCCTCTCAGCTACTTCCTTTAGTATGCTGAGAGAGGCCTCCCTGAATCCAGCTGCATAATGTGTGCTTGAGGCTGTGGCCAAAATACTCCAGCATGCGCTATCTGGTATGGTATTATCATTGGAATTTAGGCACATCTGTCATGCTGCTGCTTTGGACTTTGAAGGTGATGCTTAACCATAAGAAAGACTTTCTAAGGTATGCTCCTCTAGAAGCTGAGACCCTCTTTGGAGGCCTCATCCATACAGTGGCTGCTTTTCAAGACTTACTTAATCACCAACATCAATCCACTCCTGGTCCATCACAATTGACCAGAAAACGAGGTCAAGCAAATTGTTCTTGGGACCATCTGCCAAATTTTTCAAGCAGGCACAACCTCAGTCCAATCCACAAATTCTTTCTAGACTGCTTCCTCCATCATCGGGTCCATGGTGCCCATGTTGTTGCAGACCCAAGAATACATTTTTTAACCCATCTTCCTTTCCTAAAATAGGGCAGGAAGAGAGGGAAGCAGCCCTAGCAAATTATCCCATCTCCTGTCATGGATCTCCTACCCAAACGTTCTAGTAGGTGCTCACCTAGGCCTTTTCTCAGAGGCTTGGTCAAGCATCATGGGTGTCAGGTTGGGTCCTCTCCATTGCAAATGAGGGTTATCAACTCCAGTTTGGAAACAACCCCAACTATCAAGGACCAGTATTTCCCCAGTCCAATCTAGTGGTTGCACACCCTTATGTAGAAAGGGGCAGTCGAGAGGGTTTTAAATGATCAGTCTCCCACCTTCTACTCCTGATTCTTCCTGGTCACCAAGAAAAGCAAGAAATTTTGAATCATTATCGATCTCTCCCTGTTCAACTAGTTTCTGTTGGAGACAACCTTGTCAATCCGGAAAACACTTCATCCGTCTGATTGGGCGAATTCCATCAACTTTCAGGATGTCTATTTACACATTCCCATTTTTTCTCCAAACCGCAATATTTCATTTTTTCCCAGACTAGGAAGTTTTTCATTTTGGGGTTCTGCTGTTCAGAATCTCTTCCACACCCAGAGTCTAACCTAAGTGTTTTTTTATATGGTTGTATAACCTCAGTATGTTTTGATGTGCTTCTATATTCTCAATGTGTTTTTACACTACTGTATAAACTCAGTGTGTTTTTATGTGCTTTCATATCCTTAGTGACTTTTTATGTGCTTGTAACCTCAGTATCTTTGATTTTATGTGCTTGTACACTTTAAAACCTCAGTGTGTTTTTGCATGATTGTACAATCTGTGTTTTTATTTGCTTATATAACCTTATGATTTTTGTTTTTATGTGATTGTATTAACTTTATTATTATGTTTATATGCTTGTATAACCTCAGTATGTTTTTATGTGATTGTATTAACTTAATTATGTTTTATGTGAGTGTATTAACTTCATTATGTTTTATGTGCTTGTATATCCTCAGTATGGTTCTATGTGCAGTATAACCTAAGTATGTTTTTATTTCCTTTATAACCTCAGTATGCTTTTATGTGCTTGTATAACCTAAGTACATGTATGTTTTTATGTGTTTGTATAACCTCAGTATGTTTTTATGTGCTTGTATAACCTCAGTATGGTTTTATGTGTTTGTATAACCTCAGTATGGTTTTATGTGCTTGTATAACCTAAGTATGTTTTTATGTGCTTGTATAACCTCAGTATGGTTTTATGTGCTTGTATAACCTAAGTACATGTATGTTTTTATGTGTTTGTATAACCTCAGTATGTTTTTATGTGTTTGTATAACCTCAGTATGGTTTTATGTGCTTGTATAACCTAAGTATGGTTTTATGTGCTTGTATAACTTCAGTATGTTTTTATGTGCTTGCATTACCTTTAGTATGGGTTTATATGCTTGTATAACCTAAGTATGTTTTTATGTGCTAGTATGACCTCAGTATGGTTTTATGTGCTTGTATAACCTAAGTACATGTATGCTTTTATGTGCTTGTATAACCTCAGTATGGTTTTATGTGTTTGTATAACCTCAGTATGGTTTTATGTGCTTGTCTAACCTAGGTACATGTATGTTATTATGTGTTTGTATAACCTCAGTATGGTTTTATGTGCTTGTATAACTTCAGTATGGTTTTATGTTTGTATAACCTCAGTATGGTTTTATGTGCTTGTGTAACCTAAGTATGTTTTTATGTGCTTGTATAACCTCAGTATGGTTTTATGTGCTTGTATAACCTAAGTACATGTATGTTTTTATGTGTTTGTATAACCTCAGTATGTTTTTATGTGCTTGTATAACCTCAGTATGGTTTTATGTGCTTGTATAACCTCAGTATGTTTTTATGTGCTTGTATAACCTCAGTATGGTTTTATGTGCTTGTATAACTTCAGTATTTTTTTATGTGCTTGTATAACCTAAGTATGTTTTTATGTGCTTGTATAACCTCAGTATGGTTTTATGTGCTTGTATAACCTCAGTATGGTTTTATGTGCTTGTATAACCTCAGTATGTTTTTATGTGCTTGTATAACCTAAGTATGTTTTTATGTGCTTGTATAACCTCATTATGGTTTTATGTGTTTGTATAACCTAAGTTCATGTATGTTTTTATGTGTTTGTATAACCTCAGTATGTTTTTATGTGCTTGTATAACCTCAGTATGGTTTTATGTGCTTGTATAACCTCAATGTATTTATGTGCATGTATACTATTTGCATTTATGTGCTTGTATAACCTTATTATATTTTTATGTGCTTATATAACTTCAGTATGATTTTATATGTTAATTCAGTATGTTTACTTGTGATAATGAAATACCAATATGTAGTCCACTAACTCTTTTGACCTTGTAGTTTGGTCTACCATGTTTGGCAGAATTTGTTCAGAATTTTCTTTTATGTTTAACTTTGTTCCACAGCGTGCTTCATTGATCCACAAGAGGTTGACATGAAGAGTCATTGCAATACATTTTATGTTAATTTTAAGGAGATTATTATGCTACTATTTTAGCCTGTCTGTTACAAATTTTGCTTCTGCAAATAATACAAAGTTTCCACCTTAGACATTTATCAATATCTGGATGTCTTATACATTGAATTAGAAGCCCATCAATTTTGGTGTAAAAAGATCCAAGAATGATGTCTTTGTAAATTAGAGAAGAAAACTGATTTTTATACAATAGCATTAATTCTCCATAACAGATCTTGACTAGATTTTGTGGACAGCTTTCACACAGTCTAAGAAAACAGCCTGTTGAGTTTAGGTTTAAAAGGTCAGAAGTCAAGGTCATTGTGACTGAAAGAAGGAAAATGGTTCTGTGCAATAGTATTAGTTCTTTATATCACAGACTAGTATCAAACAAACTTTGTTGATGGTTTGCATGGTTCAAGGAATAAGTCTATTGATTCTTGTGTTTAAAGGTCAGGTCATGGGCATTGTGGTATATAACAAAACATAATGGTTTCTGCACAAAAGATTCCAGACCACATACCAGGACCAGAAACATTGGGATGGTGTGGGGTGCAAATTGCCATATACAGTACTTTTGTTAAAATGTTTCTATGATATTTTTTCAAGACTTTGGAGGAAAACATTACGAAGCACTTATAATGTTAGGAAGCATTACTTTTCCATGTTGGAACTGTTATACCTTTAATTATTTCTTGCAGTCTGAAAACATGCAAAAATATGGTAACTTGGCTGTACCAATAACAACAGTGTTAATCATTGCTTGTTTTAATATTAGAAATACAGGCTGAGACTGATACAGTTATTGATGAGATCAATCAAATAAAACAGTTTTCCATATGTGCAAGAGTATCCCAAAGCAATAAAATAAATGAACAACAGCTACAGCAAATGAAATGAACCTTCATTGTCTGCCAAAGGAATTTCAATTATTACATAAAATATCCAAGTGCATTGAATCTTAAACATATCCTGTATTTTGAAATTACCCAAGTGTTAAATTTAGTTTTGATATTTTATTGTAGAGTAGGGTAGGTAACACATCTTTCTAGTTTTCAGTTTTTAATTATGAACACACTAATATCTGTAACATACGTAAGTCATGAACTTTTCATTTAATGTGTAATTTTTAAAAAAAAAATAATCATGTATGCATTTTTTATGTACTTGTGTAACCTCATTAATAATATTTGGTTTTATATGCTAGTACAACGTATAACCACTGTATTCTATCTGCTTGTATAATCTGTGTATTTTTATGTCCTTGTATAATGTTGGTGTATTTTTGTGTGCTTGTATGACCTCAATGTTTTTTTATGTGCTTGTATGACCTCAGTGTTTTTTATGTGCTTGTATGACCTCAATGTGTTTTTATGTGCTTGTATGACCTCAATGTTTTTTTTTATGTGCTTGTATGACCTCAGTGTTTTTTATGTGCTTGTATGACCTCAATGTATTTTTATGTGCTTGTATGACCTCAATGTGTTTTTATGTGCTTGTATGACCTTAATGTTTTTTATGTGCTTGTATGACCTCAATGTGTATTTATGTGCTTGTATGACTTCAATGTTTTTTTTTATATGCTTGTATGACCTCAATGTGTTTTATGTGCTTGTATGACCTCAATGTTTTTAGGTGCTTGTATGACCTTGATGTGTATTTATGTGTTTGTATGACCTCAATGTGTTTTTATATGCTTGTATAACTTCAGCATGATTTTAGGTGTTTATATAACCTCAATATGATTTTATGTGCTTGTATAACTTCAGAATGATTTTATGTGCTTGTATCACCTCAATGTATTTAAGTGGTGCTTGTATAACTTCAATGTATTTAAGTGCATGTATAACCATTGTATTTGCTTTTATGTGCTTGTATAACCTTTTTGTATTTTTATGTGCTTATATAATTTCACTATGATTATATACGTTAATTCAATGTTTGTTTTAGATTACTTGTGATAATGTAATACCAATATGTAGTCTTATGAACTTTTGTGACCTTTTATAGGTGTCTGTTAAACATCTTTGGTTTAGAATTTTCTTTCACTTTTAACTTTGTTCCACAGTGTATTTCATTGATCCACAAGAGGTTGACATGATCTTGGCTTGCACATGGTTCAAGGAATAAGCCAATAGATTCTGGTGTTTAAAGATCAGAGGTCATAGTCTTTGTAGTATATAAAAGAAATAATAGTTTCTGCACAAAATGTACAAGACCACATACCAGGATGAAAAACATTAGTTTGGTGTGGGGTTGGGTGGGGTGGGGTATAAAGTGCCATACTCAGTACTTTTGTTAATAAAATATTTCTGTGATATTGTTTCAAGACTATGGATTATCTTGAATGATAAGAGTAGATGAATGCATTTAGTTCTTGCATGCTACTTACCAGTTAAAGTCACAATGACCGAGTTGTCAGAGACTTGGCACTATGCCTTTACAGGTCACTCATGTATCATCTATGTCCATGTCTCAGTTGACCAGTGTGGGTTTTTTTCTTGGATGTTACTCCTCCAAATATGCTGACTTCCACATGTAGCCTGTGATGTGCTGAAAAATGGTGTTGAACCCTGTAAAAACCAAAACCAAGCTTTCTCTCTTCTGTCTGATGAGGTTTTACATTTATTGTGGCATTATGTTGTAAAATTTAAAAATGTCTAATGCTCATAGTAAGATCTTAAAGTACCATGGTCAAGTTGGATGCATCTTAGAAAATGTTGATAAAACATTCACATAATTGAAAGTTGACTGTATGATTGTACTGTAGAGGAGCATAGACAGTGGATATCTTATGTCAGACTTACATGGTATTATGTGAAAGAACATTGTATTTTTTTTTATTGTGATTAATTGGATGCATTCTCCAGGCACATAACACTATTTACAGACAACACCCACACATCAAAGAGTTTTTGTTTTTCATACTTGGAAGTAAGCTTAAAAACTGATTAAATGTAGGTATAAAATGACTGATAATTTAGATTTATTTCAGGATCTTAGTACCTAGCTTTAATGATGGGATGAAATATGGAATTTACATACCCATTTAAGTACCAGTCTGCAGGGTATAATCTTATATAATTCCTAGAATGGAACCTATATAAATGGAAATAAGGTGTTCCAAGAATATTCTTTTGATCTAGTTCTGGTTGATTCCACTCCTACCCACCACATTTCCTTGTACTTATTTCATAATTTATAAATGTACAGATTTTGTTGTTTTATTTTATAAAAATGACACAATTTTTTATCATTATAATTCAAAAACTTGATATTCACAACTCTTCACTTGTAATGATTGTGAAGTCACACATTCGCTGCTTAAGTTTGATAGGTCTTGACTTCATTTTCATGCCTTAATTTCAGTTTAATACAGGTTGATTAGGAGTTGATGATTCAATCTGGAAGCTTCCTTGGATGGTTAGAGTTAGTTAACAACTGGCAATGATCTGGAAGCTTCCATTGTTGGTTTCTAAGAAGTGGTTAAAAGTTGTTGAACAACTAGAAGTTTCCATGGAGGAGCTGGTGACATTCTTGAAGATTCCCAAAAGGTAGTTAGGAGTTGGTGACAATCTTAAAGCTTCTTTAAAAGGGTTCTAAGAAGTCATTAGGATCTGGTGATTCGATCTGAAAGCTTCCACAGCAACATTGTAAGAGTCAGGAGTTGGTGACAATCTTAAAGCTTCCTCGAAAGGGATATAAAAATGTTCTTAGGAGTTGGTGACAGTTTATAGTGAAATATTCTAATAGTTACTAGTGTCAATAATCCAGAATCCAGAACTTTAACAATATCATGTAGTGCACCTATGGGTAGAGGGCCTTATTTTGGACTCTTTTGTTTTTTGGAAATGTGTGAATGATCTGGTTACTAGCAGTGCTAAATGACTCATTTATACTTGTTTTGTGTATTTGTGTTTACCAACTTAAATAAAAAAGTTTCTATTATTATTATTATTATTATTATTATTATTATTATTATTATTATTATTATTATTATTATTATTATTATTATTATTATTATTATTTTTATTAACAACATAAGGTTTGAATGTTTTATCAATTTTTAATTGTTATTTCCTGGTAGCAACATGGGCTGAACAATTAAACTCTTGGAAAAATTCCTCATTTGGTAATTCTTGTGCAGTAACTAAAAATTTCATAAAAGATACTGATATACTTTTCAGATTCAATATTGCCCTCGACTGGTGTCAGATTTTCAACCTCATTTTAGGTAATGCACCACTAATGCTTTCCATCAGTATTTTTCAATGGCAAATGTGCACTGTATGGACACTGGTTGCCATTCTTTATGGCATTTTCACTAAACAATCTTTCAGTCTGTGCCACAAAGGAACTTTAGTTTCAATGGTAATAGGTACTCCTTACTACTTGTTTTCAACCTGTCTTTGCTCCTTGAAACACATTATGTACTGAACTCTAACTCTTCATCTGACAGTGCTTGTAAACACTAAAATGATAGACTCTTAAAATCTACACTCAGATCCTGAAAAAATAGTCGTGGTTTATATAATATTGCAATCAATGAGATGATAGAAATACAAAATATATTGCCACCATTCTTGCTCATAAATTTCACTCTCCCCATTTGTTTTCTATTTTCTGTTGACCCCTGTTTGTAAAATCTTTATATTTATGATTTATAGAAAATGATATTCCAGTAAATGTAGATATGTTTCTGTGCAAAAAGCTTTTTTCAATAACTGACTTACTGCTGTCTCAGCAAGGGGTGATTGGGGGAGTGGATAGTCCAGTGCACTTTGCCCCTCACCTCATGAGTATGTTTTCTTTACAAATAAATTTATGGAAATGTTTGAAATGACACCTTTATGATATTTTTTGATCTACCACTGTTCTGTTGTTTTGCTTACATTACCAGGGAGGTCTACAAATTGCACTTCCTACAAATTTACAACTTCCAACTGTAGTCAAGATTTCATGCATACAGATAAAAAAAGCTAGCTTTCAGAATAATTATTTTCCATGCACTATTTCAAATTTCATTTTACTAAATGATATTATCTTCTCATATGCTCAGTGGCTACCAGTATTCATTTTTAACCTGTGCCTTGAAGAAAATCCTGTGTTAAGAAGATGACAGAAAAAAGTAATTTGTATTCTGTCGGAATACATTCTACTTTTCAGCACCAGGTTCAAAACAGTTTTAGATACTACAGGGAATTCTGATATGATATCATTCAAGAAAATGAAATTCTGATATGATATAATTATTTAAGTAAAAAGGATTAATGATAAGATATCATTCAATAAAATGGAATACTGTTATATCTTCATCAAGGTTTCTGTTTCTGATGACATTCTCTAAGAAGACCATAAGCGTTTTCTTTACCTTCATGTTCAATTTTGATTAACAGTATGTACATTAGTTAGAATTTCTTTGTTTGTCTTCACATAATGAATCTTGAAATTTGCATAAATTATCAAGATATTTAAGTGGCAAAGGCCAGTGGTTGCTTCAGTCAATAAATATTTACAAAATGTGACACATACTGGTATTGGTATTGTTGTGAAATGATAATTGTTTACTATTAAATCCTGAATAGTAGATTGGCAGACAAGATAGCATTCCTGTCTGACACCAAAGAGTGAAGAAAAAATAAATAAATAGTTGGGTGTTGTTCTGGGTTTAATGTCATTGGCTGTTGTTGGGTGTTGTTCTGGGTTTAATGTCTGGATGTTGTTGGGTGTTGTTCTGGGTTTAATGTCATTTTATCACCATTTATGGTGGCAAGTATATCTGGTGGAGGAAGAACCCAGGAAAAACCAGGGAACAACTGCTGACCTATGGGAAGCTACTGGTAAATGTACTCACCCCCCACACTTGACACCACATGGACAGAGGTCAGATGGCAGTGATCAGCAAAGGTGAGCACTTTAAACCAATCTGCCACCTGGAGCCCCTCATGGAGGCAATAGTTAATGTCAGTAGCAGCTGCAAACATGAACTGAAAAATGAAGAAGCTCATTTTATATATGTTAGGTATTTAATACAGCAACTTCCATTTCCACATGCCATGCTGGCTGATATCTCCAAAGGTGATCACCATAGACCACTCCACCACAACCATTGTGAGTGCCTTCCTCTCTTCCTGAACAAGGTGTAATTTTTGGAAATATTGTTAGCAACATTGAACATGAATGATCTAATTAATACTTGGTTTCTGCTAGCTTTAATGATGTTCTTTATCCAGATGAGCCCCCTGTAGTTTCTCTTCATTATTGGACAGACAAAATTTAATCCTTGCTAGGATAGCTGTCAAGTATTAACACAAGAACTATCACAAGTTCTTGTCCCATTTAATTGTATTTTAAAATCAGACAGTTTGGAAATTTTCTCATTTACATTTTGTTTTCACACGGACAAATTTGTTCCCATATATCATGGGTCCATATCCAATAATCCAAAAAATAATTGCAGGCTTTTGTATTTCTTTCATTTATTTGAATATTATTAGCAGAATAGGAACTCAGATCTTTTGTGTTTACTGATGTAGAATTTTAAGATTGAACACAAGTGGAGTTGATAAACAGCTTACAATTGGGCCCACCAAAAATCAACAGTAGTACAAATTGTGCAGCCAGTTTTCACAAATTAATGTCAATTTCTCACTCATGCTCATTTTACAGGACAGAAAATCAATAGCTTAAGAGAGAAATTGGCATTTCCTTGGGATTGGGTGACTGTTCTCATAAGATTCTTTGCAGGATGATATGATGGGCAGATAGATTTTGTTTTCAATAATAATGCATGTATGTGTGTGTGTGTGTATATATATATATATATATATATATATATATATATATATATATATATATATATATATAATATAAGTGAATTATTGATACACAATAAAAGTAACTTGCTACTTTTACTTTAATAACTAATAGTCTAGTTATTGTTAATCTGACTTCCATGTATCTATGTATCTAGCTATTGCTGTAAATGCTACAAATTTGACTCTAAATTGGAGATGATTGCACATGTTGTACATAGTCTTCATCAAAAGTTAGCTGCCTTCAAGAATAGCTGTTTCTTTTTTGCCTTATTTCTTATTTTACTTGATTGCCTGCTTGGCTTGGTAAAGTATGTGACTCTTGGATAGAGAAATGAAGTTTGATACCTGATATATCCTATAGATCATGGGCAACTTCCTCTAGGGTCCTGGCCAGATAAGTGATTTTTAAAGCCACACCTTATGATATAAATTAATAGATATTTGATGGGCCAGATCCAGCTTGTACCGCTGCTCTAGATGTTAATTGACCTTTCTGTTTAGGAGAATGCTCCCTGTATTTATTATAGGTCATATCTCTTTTGATTTGATTTTTTTAGTCCTAAAACCCCTAAACTTGCTGGTATGTTATGCAATGGCAGATCTGGGTCTGTGCAGTTTGTGGTTGAATCTACTTATAAACGAGTGGTTATTTGATGTATCAGTATGAATTTCACATTGAGGAAAATTTCTAATGGTGTACATTAAATTTTGTACAGGGGATATTTCTCAATTATTTAACTCTGTTCTTAAGCATGAAGATTAATTGCTTTATTTTGCTCTTGTTTGGCCAGGGAGTTTAGCTCTGGTGGAATTTAGCTCTTGAATTCTGGAAAAACTTCCAACATAAAATGATGAGTTATATTATGATAGTCAGCTTGAAGCTAATAGTTACACATGTGTTGCACATGTGCAGAGATTATTTTACAGAAAATAATGTTCATATTGTTACTTTACTGTTAAATATCTTCTTGATTTATGTGAATGACTAAGCCAGAGAAATAGCAGCTTTATTTATTTTCATTTGTCAGGTTTTGTCTGTATAGATCAAGTCTTTATTTTGATTTATGCATTTTAAAAAATTGCTCACTTGAAATGTTTTTTTTTTCAGCTGTATTGCTGATTCCAGACAAATAATGATTCCTGACATTAGTATGGAGATATGGAAAGTGTGTGGATACAATTACCACTTTAATTGAGTCCTGAAGATATGGTTGTGCTAGAAATAATACCACAATCATCTGCATTGCATGAAACTGCCTCAGACAATTAGAGGTATGTTGTTTGCTCATAATAATAAGTAGAACAAATAAAATGGTACCATATGTACTTGCTTATAAGTCGAGTCAAATTGTAAACAACAAAGATCCTGATCTACCATAGCATAATACACCAGCAAATCAAGGTCGGTGTTGTTTGTTCTACTGATTATTTGTAACAAACTGCACAAATCGAGATCTTCTGGCACATTACATGATGGCAGATCTTGGTCTGTGAAGTTTGCAGTTTGATATATAAGTAAGTTTTATGGTAGATCCAGGCTGTCAAACATAAAACATGTGACATGAGTAAGAGAGTAAGAGTGTTTGGCATTTTTCAGCCAATCAGAAATGAGTTTTTAAATGTATCATTGTGATTGGTCAAATAAAAGCTCAACTCAAATTTGGGCTCAAGAATTGCATGATTTGCTTGGTTATTATGTGTTGCAATACTGTCAACATTGCTGAGAGTTAAGAAACTTTATAAGGGTCTATCTCTGGATGTGTGATTGTAGGATTCACACCATAATATTCCACCCTCTTTTTAGAATGCCCATTCCTCTGCCCCTTCAGTGCACCTTTCTGTCTTCTTGTACAGCATCTAAGTTAATGTCTTTATAAATATTCTGTCAGTTTTCATATGCTGCACTTAATAAATATTTTACTTTTTAACACCAGGTAGATAGGGTTCAATAACTAACTTAAAATCGACTAACCTATGTTGCTATGCATTGTTTTGGCAAATCCCATATTTTCAGTAGGTGAGAGGATACTTAGACAGGTCATGCAATTAGTTAATGCATAATTAAACAAATTACCTTTTAGCAGCTTAGATCTGTTATTAAAAGTATGTAATTTTCAATTGCCAACATTATTAACTGGTTTTGCTTCTTTTATATGCATTTTGGCTACCATATAGACTCACTTGCAAGTCAGGACCAACTGCATAAAGTATTGACCATGATCTAACATCACATAATGAGTGAGCAGATCAGGATCAATGATGTATGTTCTACTGATTACTCCTATCAAGCTGGATTGATCCAAATCTGCCAACACATGATGTGATGGCAGATCAGGGTTTGTGCAGTTTGCAGTTTGACAGTATTTTCGTATACATTTACCATATATGTCATTATCAAAGAATGTACGTCTCAAAAAGGATTTGTTATGAAATTATATCATCATATAACTGTTCAAATTTTGACATCATCCAGCTCTTTACATTATGACATCATCCAACTCTTCACATTATGATATCATTCAACTCTTCACATTATGACATCATCCAACTCTTCACATTATGACATCATCTAATTGTTAACTTTATGACATCATCCAACTCTTCACATTATGACATCATCCAACTGTTCACATTATGACATCATCCAATTGTTCACATTATGACATCATCCAATTGTTCACATGACATCATCAACCTTGCTAGATATATTCATTCATAATTTTATCATGAATTTAATGAAGTAAGCAAAGAAAATGGAGAGCATATTTTATAAATTTTTTTAATGTGTTCTTATAACAGTGTTTATAGATAGGGTAACTGCTAGCAATTACAGTACACAAAAATCTATAATCCGGGTCTAGTCTAGAAACAAGGAAATGGAGTTGGGCAGGAATTCGCCCCACCATCTTAAAATAAAAGGGTGAATATTTTATTATAGGAAGGGATTTCATGAAGAAAAAAGGCAGAAATTGTTTGCATTATTAGTTCAATTTTTTTGTGTGAGATATTATACCTGAATTCTGCAATCGCTCATCTTTTAAAATATTATAAAACTGATTGACAGACAAGAGAGCATATATCATTTATCTTATAAAAACTTGAAGATATGTAAAGAATCAGTTAACTGAAAATAAATAAAGTTGCCATCTACATAAATCAGGCAGTAAAAAAGCAATGATAAAAACAGTATTTTCTGTAAGTGTACAGGAGTAAGCTACATTTTGTTTAAAACAACATATGTTATATTGTGTTGAAAACAACATAATATATGTTACATTGTGTTGAAAACAATATATGTTACATTGTGTTGAAAACAACATAATGATAATAGGGATATGTTACATTGTGTTGAAAACAACATAATAATAACAAGGATATGTTACATTGTGTTGAAAACAACACAAGGATAAGGTGATGTTCAATTTATGCCAATTCAATGTCTTCGATGTTATTTTAATGCCATTTACAATGATGAAATAACAATCTGTTTGTGCCACTGTGATTGATTTTACACCATTTCAGGTATCATGCAGCTCAGATATTTAAAATTTATGCATAAATAATAATTAATTGAAAACTTATATTTACTCAAGAATATTATTGCTGTACTAGTATCCTATAGGAAAATGACTTTTATTTTTGCATCTATTTCAAATTATGTGATAATATCAGGAATACATCAGTGGCATAATCAAGTATCACATGTGCAGGGATAGATTATGTTGTGTAGAAAATAACATAAGGGAATAGGAATATCACTGCTTTGATGTTTTGTCTTGGTCTTCAAAATTCAGAATTGAAGCAGCTATCTGTTTATTGTCATTTTTTGTATTGGTACTTAGCGGTCTTTAGGCATGTTTATTTCTGTTGTTGTTGGTGTTGGGCTTAATGCCATTTTTCAGCAAATGATAGGCTTGCTATACATGGTGGCCAGTATTAATGGCCGAGGAAGAAACCGAGAAATCACCAGAAAAAAAAACTTTTTTAAAATTCATTTGAGATGGTTTTTTTTTCTTTTTTTATATTAATCAACATTACTAATCTCTGTTTTGAGTTTTATTGATCCGCAAACCATAAATTTAATCCACTTAATTAAAATTCCAGTTATGTAGACTTTTGACTCATCTTGATGAACAGAATGTTCCAAAGTCACATGATTCATGTTTGATATCAATGTCAGATGGCTAATTATGCAGAAAGAAAATTGAAAAATGATTTTCCTTAGAGGTATTTAACTGGGTTTATCTTCATGAAGATTAAGAGCTATATTATACCAATGTGGAAAATAGAAAACATGTCATGATTATTTTAAAACAAAGAAACATCAAGAAAGCATTTTAGACTTCCTTTCTTATTGGGGGTGTAGATGGGGCAGAAACTTGTTTTTTCTTTTACTGTCCTTTTCTTTCCTTCACACAGTGATGTGGCTGACACTGATTCTTATGCTTCATTAACAAGTTAAATGCCTGACAAGGCTATAGTAATGAAGTCTCAGCTGTTGGCCAGAAGAGATCTACATGTTTGTTATTTAGGTTGATATTAAGAGGAAGTAACAGGAAGGATTGTGTTTAAGCCATGAATGACTCTCCACTGGTAATTGATTTTCTGGTTCTTGAAGACTCATTGTAGTGGTAAAAGGTCTGCTTTGTTACATCCAGTACACTTAGAATGAAACTGAATAATGAATAGAAGCTGCCATTAGGTCTGATGCCAGGAGATCAGTCAAAATTAGGCAAATAGTTTTGTCGCCTTCCATGAATGATGTATAATTAGGTATGTTATCCTATTTAGAAATATTTTATCCTATTTAAAAATATTTTCTACAGTTTCCAACTGTTCATGTTAAAATTTTGTTTTAAAAAAGAGACATGTAAAATTTTAAAACAAAGAAAATGTAAAAATTTTAAAACTAAGGAAATGTAAAAAATTTAAACAAGGGAAATGTAAAAAAAAATCAAATCAAGGGAAATGTAAAAATTGACATGGCCATTTTGTTTTTGGCCAGTTTATTTTCTAATTTAAGTTGATCATAGAAGAGTTTTAGAAAACAGTTTTGAAGTTGTTTTAATTTCTTTATCATTTTTTTTGCCTTGGTTATATATTTTCATAGGTCAATGCAGTCTCCTCCTTTAGCTGTAAATTATGTATGCATAAGACATAATGGACTGTTTATATCATTGTAATTTATTACGGAATATTGATCAAGAAAATATTTTTCCCATGAGCTTATTGTCACAGATTATTCTAATAAAGTCCAGTTTATTTTCTAATTTAAGTTGATCATAGAAGAGTTTTGAAAAACAGTTTTGAAGTTGTTTTAATTTCTTTTATCATTTCTTTTGCCTGGTTATATATTTTGTTAGGTCGAATGCAGAAACACCTCTATCACTCAGACATTATAGTATTAATGTACTGTACATTCTCCTATTAACTCCCTATGGATGTTACATTTTCCAAATCAGGGGCATTTATTACAGCACAATAACTAATGCTAAATTGTTCTTTTAATATACTCTTGTCCTGACAACATGTAAATTTGAGGGCCTTTCTACCACAGAATTCAGTACAGTTAAAATGATCAACACATTTTCCCACTCAGCAGCTGGTTCAAGTAGGACTGGTAAGTTTTTGAACTTCCTGCCAAACTATTGTTTAGGGAACACAACATTTGTGACTTAAGTAATGTATGCATTGATTTTTTTGTCTTGTAACAGTGTGATCAACTTGAGACTGCCTCAGCATTTTCTTGGTCTTGGGTTGCAATTTTAAAAAGGGGTGGGGGCATTAATTAAAGTGGGTTATTAATTGGTGAATATATAGTAGTACAGAAGAACCTGTTTTGAAAGACCACCCTTTCTGTCAGAAAATTATGGTCTTTCAGGACAGGTGGTCTCTCATAACAAATCATAACACTATATAACCATTAAATCTGTGCATTTAGAATAAGGTCTCTCAAGGCAGGTGGTCTCACATGACAGTGGCCTTTCAAGACAGGTTTTACTGTAATGGCCTTGATCTATCTGGTCAGATGACTCACAAAATTAATATAATAATGGCCTTGATATATACAGTCAGACTTGTCACAGTGTTAATGAAGTAATGACCTTGGTATATGCAGTCAGATTTGTGACAGTATTAATGTAGTAATACCTTGATATATGCAGTCAAACTTGTCACAGTATTAATGTAGTAATGACCTTGATATATGCAGATTTTTGACATTATTAAGGTGGCGATCACCAGTTATTATGTACTTTTGAGAGAGTGATGTATGTAAGGTGAAGTTGTTTGCATTTTAAACATGCATAGTGGAGAGAATGTTGACATACCTATATACTACTTTCATGTAATGTGGCTGAAATTTATTTGGATATTGTACTTTTGGAAATTTTAAATGATCTTAGGACACTGCTAACTAAAATGACTGCTCTCTTGTGCTCCAAAAATCAACCTGAATTTGTCTAAAGTACACTATTCTTGGCAGCTTTTAAAATATGGAAAATGAATTTTGCCAAACTAGACAATACCAGCTTCTAAAAGTGCAATGAATGAATTACCAAATACATAAAATGTAAAAAAAAGTTTTCTGCTCTATTTTTTACAATTTACCTCTGAAGTTTGAGAAGTGAAAATGAGCAAGTAGAGCTAGCACTTTTTTGAAAGATGCACATCTGGAGTAAGGCCAAGCTGTATACTCTCTAACCCATATTACACCCATCAATCATACATCAAAATAAAGGGAATTAAAGGTTCTTTGAACAATACCTAATATATACAAAGTATCTTTTAAATAGCCAGTATAACTACTGAGGAACCCCCCCCCCGGGAAACTCTTTTTCTTTCAAATTCTAACCCTATGCTAAATACAAAACTGTAGAGCACCACCTAATTTAGTAATGATCTAGGTGTATCTAGTCAGTAGTAATGTTGTAATATTGGAAGAAGAGCAGAACCAAATAACATTGTAATTTAGGAAGGTATTGTTCAAGTGTTAAGTGTGTCTATTAATGGGAGTTGATACAGGTTTGATTTCCTGCTGCTGATTTGGTCTTGTGATAGCTGCAGAGACCTGTGTTTTGTTCTTATGCCAGATATACCTGCTTACAGGTTCCAACTAGACCTTAATATTATAGGAGCTTTATGCTGCTTTATCGTGAAATCTGTCTTAGTGGACACCTGCAGATTAAGAATATCATCTCTAAAGGGTATTTTTTTGTGATACAACTTTTGAATATCTCTGTCAGACTTAACATTTATTTAAAGTACATATTTCTATGAGCACAATTTTCTCATTGCTTGAGTATCCTTTACAGATAGGTTCTGTGATTGCTTGGTTGGCCTTAATAGATAGAGTTTTGATTTCTTAAGTGTGCTATATAGACAAGTAGACAAGTGTTTTGCTTTATTGCTTTTTATAGAAAAGTTTTGTTTGCTTGAGTGCCCCTTATTATACAAGTTTTGTGGTTAGTGAGTTTTGTTTGTAGACAAGTTTTGTCCAGGTTGTGTGAGTTCCTTTGTTTATAGGTTTTGTTATTGTTTGAGTTTCTTGTATAGACATGTGTTGTGTCTTTATAGATATTTTGTTTGTTTTACTTGAGTGTCCCTTATATACATGTTTTCACTGTTTTAACTATTGTAGCACAAGCTCCATAGTCACAACACTGCTGGAGTACAAAACTTGAAACCCTCCTTAAATCCTCAGAAACTAAAAGTAATGAATATCACCAGTATGTAATGCACATACTTACATATTAAAGATAAATTAATCTTGAGTTAATGGCTGTTCATTGAGGAAAGCTGTGGAATTGCAATTCTATTTGAAAATTTTTCAAGTAATTTCATTTTAACACACAGTACTGCCACAAACTTGGGACCACATTGTGTACATACTGTATTCCATTTTTCATAAATTAGCTTTGCCACACCCATCAGGCACATAACTGGACTTTTTTAACTGGGCATCTTAATGTGAATAGCTAAGTAAGGTCTTTTGCCATTGGTTATCCTGCCTCTTGGGATAAATATTACATTCCATACTGAACTTTGAGAGTTCTTTTGCATCAGTGTTAAAATGAAGGAAGTTGTGATAAAAAGAAAATTAAATTAATGTTTAAGCAGGTGTTTCTGCATAACAATATTCAAACTTGCGCCCAGTTTCTTTCTAAACTGATCTGCTTAAATGTGTATCTTTTTATCCATGTCTTTATATCTGTGTGTCTGCCTACAAAAAGAGTGTGATTGGGAATCTTTGATACAGATAATAGTACTTTAAAACTTTAAACATTTAAAGACCCTGATCCTTAATTAAAAAAATAAAAGAAATTAATGGAAGTCTTATATTTCCCCCACATGCCAGTAACTCAGATGATTATTTTCAATAAAAGTATTATTGACTGGGACTTCTTGATGCTTTAATTACAATTAATTTAATTGGTGTTTTTACTATGCATTTTGTATTTCACTTCAGACAGTGTAATATATGGTAGGGCAGCAGTATGGAGAACTCCTATCTGTGTTATCACAGATTAGCCAGGTTTGTGATACTACCAGAATATAGATATTTCCCTCCTCTTCCCCACTTTTCAACAGAGCTGCTGAACATTTTAGTGTGGTGTAACCTAGATCAATCAGCTGGTGATATAAACAGCAAGTTCATGTACAGGCTCACACACTTGTAAGTGGCTAGTGCTTGAGTGTTACTTCCAAGTGGACTAGGACTGGAATACCTTCACACAAAGAAGTTTTTCTACAATCTGCATTTGTACTTGTGACATATATATAGTGTTGGTTGAAGTTGTATATTCAGCATACTGAGGTAAGTAATTTGGAGGTTTTTAAATAAATGTGAAGAAGATCACATTAAATTATCTTTATGTATTGTCATTTGATATTCACTTAGCTGTGCTATTTTGGGATTTTAAAGGTTATTTTTTTTACAATAGGCATTATCAGAAAAGATAGTGTGACATCACACATGATACATCTGAGCACCCTTCATAGGTACAAACTATTGGTGGTCCTATGTAGAATGGTGACAGTTTTGTGTTATTGTACATGCAAGACTTTGTTTAATTGGAAGAAATTAACTATAATGATCTTTAATAAAACTTGGCTATTAAATCTCAAATAATTTACTGAATTTGAATTATAAAGATCTCTTGGTAAAGCAGACCAACAGGTTATTCTCTTCATTTTTCTTTTTTTCCCCTCTGTCCTTATTGGTATAGACCAGTAATGTTAATGTCACAGAACACTTGTTGATCTCTAGGTGAAATGTAGTGCTAAATGGGCAAGAGGGTGAGGGTGGGTGGTAGATAATGCCACATTTAATTCCACAGGGAATGAAACAGTCATACTTCTACCAACATTTTGAGGTCCAGAGATATTAATTTTTCAAACAAAAGACCCTGTATTGAAAGACAACCCCTTCTGCCAAACACAGCGGTCTTGGCTCATGACAGATCATAACACTATGTGATCAGTAACTATGTGAATTAAGAATCTGGTCTTTAAAGACAGGTGATCCTTCATAGCATTCATCTTTCAAGACTGGTTTTAATTTATTTTATGCTACTGATATGGTATATTTATTCAGTGTTTGGAATATAACAAAAAACCAGCCCCATGATATATGCCTATGTGCATGTAAATGGTTAGTTGATTTTGTTTAAAATTATATTCATTATACACCCATTGTTAATTTGCTAGCAAAATTATGCATTCCATCCATTACATATAAGGTGAGAAAGTTATGATTTCAGTTGCATATTTTTATGTTGAACCTCATAATCAGTCTTTAGGATAACTATTTCTCAATATCAGTTAAGTTTGCCATATAATCTGCTTTGTTTTGCCATTTAATCTGCTTTGTTTTGGGTTTGTTTTTGTTGGTTCTGTTGACACACTTTAAAAAATTATTGGCATGCCAAGGAAATTGGAGTTACCTGCATTTGCTGATGACACACTGAGACATCTTACCTGGTCTGGGCTGGACAGGTACTATTCTGTGACCCTTGGTTGATGACTCCAATGCTTGGTATCAAACCTATGATCCTTAGATTATGAGAGCCTGTCACAACCAACTGAGCTTCCTAAGTCACTTTTGCCTTGCTGTGTTATTTGTTACAGGATCTGTGAGAACTAGGTATTGGAGTTGGTTCATAATATAACTGTTACTAAAATGGCCTCACTTGTGGCATGACACCTGATTCCTTTTTATCAGTAATACTTCTGGTGAAAAAACTCACAGTGACCTACTTTGCATGATCCAGGAAATTAACATTTTCCTATGAAAATCATCCCAGTGACCTTTGCATGATCCAGGAAATTAACATTTTCCTATGAAAATCATCCCAGTGACCTTTGCATGATCCAGGAAATTAACATTTTCCTATGAAAATCATCCCAGTGCAGGAGCCAGAAAATAAATGAACATTCTGCACTTAGCTTGATCTTTTTCTGTGGTTGACACAGTAACAAAAATGGCAAGGAATTGTGTTCCACAGAATTCTTTGCAATTATTATGAGTTTCATGGTAAAATGAGTGCTTATATCGGTTTAAATATTTTTGTTCCATAAAAATGTTCTTTCATTTTACCATTTATCATAAGAGTATTGCTATATCAGAATGGATGCAATGTTGCAGCTAGTGAGCAGTGCATTAAATTATAATCTACTTCTTATCTGGAATAACATTATATCATATTGAACAATATGACTCATAAAACAAGATATTGATGTTAGCAGTTTTTATCAAACCTAAAAGTAATGGTAGTGCATTTGGACTCACATTTGCAGTCTATCATGAGGATCTAGGCTTTAAATCTTATTTTAAAGCACTGATACGGTAGCAGAGAGACCAAGTAAACATGTAGTGCATACACATGAAAATCCCTGCCGCGAGGCTTTCCTCATGAGATGTGTTTTGTCTCATATCAATCCAGAAATCCTACATATATACAGAATTGTTATTTAAAAAAATTATTTATAAATTGTTTTTTTTCACACCTTAAAATTCAGTATATTTATGGGCGTTGTGCCTGTAATCATGTAATGAATTAATCAAGGTGGTTGAAATCAAGTTCAGAGAGATGAACATGCATTCTGCTGTTCCCATAAAGTTGATTTTGAAATCCGTCATATTGGCAAGAATGTCATTATATATAAGGCTGGATCTCTGCTTGTTACAAAAAATTCAACATTAATTAAATACATGTTTAATGAATCTGCATCAAAAAATGGATAAAGATCGCTGTGTGGCAACTATAGCTTCACATAATTTTCTGTTTACAGTAGCAGATTATTTTTAAGATATAGTCAAAATCAGACATCATACAAACATTATTATAAAGATCCACATAGTGATCAAAGGTTTGGGTCCTCTGGGATAAGAAAGTCAAACATATATGCCACAATGAAAATTTTGCTGCTATCATTGAAAATCCTTCCTCTTTTGAAGCAAAATAAAATTATGACCTAAGTTTGCAAGTCTGATTTGTCAGAAACTGACTTCTCAGTTCTGTCACATGTTGGTAGTATGGGTACATTTTTAAATAAAGACCTGTGAATCATAAATCTAAATTGTGTTACACTCACACTCTTGAAGGGCTTGTTCAATGTTGGCTACAAAACCAAACACATGCTTCTTTTCTAATACCTTTTTAACCTTGGAGATGAATTTGAACATAATTTCCAAAACTGAGTCAATGTGTCTTGCTTGTAAGTGTTTATTTAAAATTAATTTATAATCCTGTTTTCAAAACATCTTTTGAGCTCATGTCTGTTAGGAATTTCATTTTCAGCTAATATTATAAGGGAAGATTTGAGTGCTTGATCTCATTTTGTTTTTGTCATTACTTTTCTTTAAAACTTAATTTTGGAAATTAGGTTAGTGCTATGGATCCAGTTTTAGCTTATTTGGTTATAGACCAGAAGTGAATTACCAGGATTACCATGAAACTTTTATCTCAAGGTCTGGATGGGTCCTAAATGAAAACAGTGCCACTGGGACATCCAGCATGACCACTACAGTGGCCATCTTGCAATTCATGTTATCACTACTTCACCTGAGTAGATGGTCATATCAACATGGGTTTCACTGAATGACTTCTTACCTTGTCTGGTTGTTCTTAAATGAAAATGGTGCCAATTTGAGTGCCAGTAAGGCCATTGTGGCAGCCATCTCTTATCACTACTCCATCAGGATAAAATTTCTGCTTGACAAGGGGTTTTGACCAAAAGAATTCTATACATCAAAATGGTCATCTTGGCAGCCATCTTGAAACTTGTATCACTGCTCCTTCCAAATGGAATGTCATATCAACCTGGAGTATTTACCAGAAGACTTCTTATGGTGTCTAGTTGGTCAGTGTGCATTGAATAAGATCTGTCATTCAATATGACCACAATGGTGGCCAGCTTGAAAATCTTGTTATTGCTATTCCTGATTTGACAGATTTTCTTACAATGTCGGCTTTTTCCTTAATGAGGATTGTGTCAATTTAATTTTTATATCCAATATGCTGCCACTGCAATCGTCTCAAAAAATATTTTTATTACTCAAGAGTATCTGAGATGATTTAAGTACTCTGTAGTTCAAAAGTAGGAGTTGTCTTATCATTGACTCCTGAAAATTCTTTTTCAGTCAGTAGAGCATCTGTCCCTTCAAGGGGCTCTTGTTTGAATATCAGTTTAGATTTCAACTGCTGCCTTAGATACAATGACACTAGATGATAATGTAAAATACTTCCTGTAATTACTTAGCAATGAATAGTTGATTTTAAAGCATTTCTCAATATCAGTCACATTGTCAAGTGTTTTGTTGCACTATTGTTTACTTCTCATTTTGTTAACATCAGGTGCATGTTAACAATTTGATTACTATACATGTACAAAGTTAAAAGAAACAAAACACAAGGTTTGTAATAACAGGATTGCTTTGCTTTCCCATTTCTTATCTTATTTACTAATTGAAATAAGATGGTCTCTTAATTCTCAAAATTCTTAATTTAAATTTTTATATTTATGTGGATTGGACATTAAGTTTAAATTACATATATTTATGAGGTTGACTGAGATATAAAGAGGTGTTTTCTAATAAACCATATTGCTGCTCTAAAAGCTACTGTAATACATTTACGCTGGTCTGTCATTGCTTAATGCTCTGGCAGATCATGGTCCATATTATTTGTTCTGTTGATGATTCCTAACAAAATGCATCGACACAGATATGCTGGCATTTTATCTGATGGCAATTATGGATCTTAGCAGTTGGATCTATCTTTTACAGTATATACAGTAGTCTGTGGACCTCAGTGACTTCTGTCTTTGATATGAAATATAATGTTCCTATAAATACACATTTGTCTGCTTCCTGGGTTTATTGGGAAAAAAGGATAATAGCAATAGACTGACTATAAGACACACTTACTAATGGTATGGAAAAATGGTAACCAGCCTGGATATGGGTGAACATTAAATAGAGTAAATATGGGTTTGGGTAGCCAGGATTGGTTAATAATGTAGGTTATGTTTTAAGAAACAGAATCTTTTGAGAGCTTATCCTAGTAGTAGGTGAGAAAAATAGAGACATTATTTTATGGATGGAATTTCAGTCCTTTAACAGTCTTGAGTTTGGAGCACTCATTTCTAAAATTAGCACCTGACTCTTTGGTGCAGAATTGAAAGCAAATGTTTCAAACACATGCAGGTCCATAAAGTGCCATGATTCATATCCTTTCCTCTACACAGAAACTGACATCCATGTTTTAACTATACTGATAGTTAATGTTTTGATCATGAACACTCCAAAATTTTAAGCTATTGAATTTTTAATATCATGGTGTTTGCATAGGTTTACTATGGGAACTGAATTAGTACTGTGAGTCCTATACCAGGCATCTACAATTCCTCCATGGCAGGGCAAGTTTTAAGCCACACCATGTGAAGTAAATAAGCAGATAAAACAGGTTGTGGACCAGATCTGTCATGCAGGGCAAGTTTTAAGCCACACCATGTGAAGTAAATAAGCAGATAAAACAGGTTGTGGACCAGATCTGTCATGCGGGGCAAGTTTTAAGCCACACCATGTGAAGTAAAAAAGCAGATAAAACAGGTTGTGGACCAGATCTGTCATGCAGGGCAAGTTTTAAGCCACACCATGTGAAGTAAATAAGCAGATAAAACAGGTTGTGGACCAGATCTGTCATGCAGGGCAAGTTTTAAGCCACACCATGTGAAGTAAATAAGCAGATACAACAGGTTGTGGACCAGATCTGTCATGCGGGGCAAGTTTTAAGCCACACCATGTGAAGTAAATAAGCAGATAAAACAGGTTGTGGACCAGATCTGTCATGCAGGGCAAGTTTTAAGCCACACCATGTGAAGTAAATAAGCAGATAAAACAGGTTGTGGACCAGATCTGTCATGCAGGGCAAGTTTTAAGCCACACTATGTGAAGTAAATAAGCAGATAAAACAGGTTGTGGACCAGATCTGTCATGCAGGGCAAGTTTTAAGCCACACCATGTGAAGTAAATAAGCAGATAAAACAGGTTGTGGACTAGATCTGTCATGCAGGGCAAGTTTTAAGCCACACCATGTGAAGTAAATAAGCAGATAAAACAGGTTGTGGACCAGATCTGTCATGCAGGGCAAGTTTTAAGCCACACCATGTGAAGTAAATAAGCAGATAAAACAGGTTGTGGACTAGATCTGTCATGCAGGGCAAGTTTTAAGCCACACCATGTGAAGTAAATAAGCAGATAAAACAGGTTGTGGACCAGATCTGTCATGCAGGGCAAGTTTTAAGCCACACCATGTGAAGTAAATAAGCAGATAAAACAGGTTGTGGACCAGATCTATCATGCTAGGTTGCACATGCTTAAGCTCTATTGTATTTTTTCATGACCACAGTATTAGGTTATCATTCTACTGAACAGAAAGTTAACTTTTTATTTCTGTAAAATTCATGCAGCTAAAAAAGACCTACTGTATATACTCTTGCATTAAATAAGGTCCATCTGCTAACTGCATAGAAGCATATCAAATGTTGCATACTGCACCAGCAGATCTGGGTCTGTTCAGTTTGTTAGGATTTATCAGGAGGAACAAACAAAAGAGAGAGAGAGAGAGAGAGAGAGAGAGAGAGAGAGAGAGAGAGAGAGAGAGAGAGAGAGAGAGGGAGAGAGAGAGGGAGAGAGAGAGAGAGAGAGAGAGAGAGAGAGAGAGAGAGAGAGAGAGAGAGAGAGAGAGAGAGAGAGAGGGCAGTATAATATATGGCTTTCATGGGCAACATTATAATGAGAGAGTACTTCTTTGTAATGTAGTATAACAATAAGGCAGTATATTCTATGGCTTCCATGGGCAACATTATAATGAGAGAGTACTTCTTTGTAATGTAGAATAACAATAAGGCAATACACTCTATGGCTTCCATGGGCAACATTAAAATGAGAGAGTACTTCTTTGTAATGTAGTATAACAATAAGGCAGTATATTCTATGGCTTCCATGGGCAACATTATAATGAGAGAGTACTTCTTCGTAATGTAGTATAACAATAAGGCAGTACACTCTATGGCTTCCATGGGCAACATTAAAATGAGAGAGTACTTCTCTGTAATGTAGTATAACAATAAGGCAGTATATTTTATGGCTTCCATGGGCAACATTATAATGAGAGAGTACTTCTTTGTAATGTAGTATAACAATAAGGCAGTACACTCTATGGCTTCCATGGGCAACATTAAAATGAGAGAGTACTTAATTGTAATGTAGTATAACAATAAGGCAGTATAATATATGGCTTCCATGGGCAACATTATAATGAGAGAGAGTACTTCTTTGTAATGTAGTATAACAAACGGGCAGTACATTCTATGGCTTCCATGGGCAACATTATAATGAGAGAGTACTTATTTGTAATGTAGTATAACAAACTGGCAGTACATTCTATGGCTTCCATGGGCAACATTATAATGAGGGAGTACTGCTTTAAAAAGGAAGTATAACAATAAGGCAGTATAATATATGACTTCCATGGTCAATATAATAATGAGGAAATAATGTATTATCAATGTTTTCCTGAACTTAATGTGGTTTAAATTTGATTTTTGAAAAATGATAAGAAAAGCAGTTAGATTTATTTTACAAACATAATTCTTGGTAAGACATGACAATAATCTGCATTGAAGGTGTTTTGTTGGGATGTGAGAAAGAACAAGGCTTAGTTTCAGGTGATAGTTAATTTCACTGATAACAGCCAACAGCAGGTGTTTGCATGTGCATTGTAGCAATTAGTCTTGGTTACCTGTGTGCTCAGAGTTAGCTTTTCTTTTTTGCCAGGGAAGCTAATGTTGTTAAAAAAAAGATGTATCTTGTAGTTTTATTCACTACTACCTGTACATAAGCTGCTGTTGGAAAAATTAATCGAGTTGGAAACGTTAATTACTTGTTATAATTTTGACAAATTTTGTCTGATTCATGAGAGGAAAAAGGCATGAATTCAATAATATGAAGAAAAAAAAATTCAGCCCAAACTGGTAACAACATAATACAACTAAAAGTGCTAGATGTTAAAGCACAACTGGTAAAATCCTCACAGTTACAAGTAAATATAGTTTTCTGCTTGACTTCAAGGTCACAATTATCATTTTCTAAAAATAAGCATTACCTAATGGAAAATAACCATCCAGAATGATCTAATGAGCCTTGTTTATTTAAAACACAATAACCTATAAAATTCACTTGGGAATCTCCAAAATCCTGACCCTGATCAACATCTTTACTCCTCCTTTGTTTATTTGAATAATAATTCAGTTAATAAACGCATACACATAGAGCATAATGAAGCTATTATTAATTGTTTACATACATGAAATATAACAAAAATTAGAAAAAGTTAATCATGTCAAACAGAAATGAACTTGGACAGGGACAAGTCCAGCAAACAATGTTACATTACAATAACATGTAATGAAAAAAACAAATTAAATTAAATTTACATAACACAGGTAAGACAAACTTAATTAGATTGAAGGACCACTTGGGATAGCCTGTCATTGTTCAACAGTTTGCACGAGTTTGTTATCAAAACTTTTCTTAAGATACTTGGAGAATAGCCATGAAACTGTACACACATCTGGTCCTAAAGGAACAGGGTGCTGCGTGGACATCCAGTATGGCCAACACAGAAACCAATTTGAAAATCTTGCTATCATTGCTCTTCCTAAATGGATGGTGTTATCAACATGAGGTTTTTATTGAGAGACTTTGCATGAGGTCTAGTTGGTTCTGAAAGAAAATGGTGTTAATCTGACATCCAATATCACCACTATGGTAATCTAGACAATCTATTCATTGCTACTTTCTGAATGGAAAGTCATATTGACATGAGCTTTTGATTATGAGATTTCTTATGATGTCTAGTTGATCCTAAATGAAAGTCGCTTATTATAGCTGCTGTAGCAACCATCTTCAGAATCTTGTTACAACTACTCCATCTGAAGCAAAGTCATATTGATGCTGGATTTTCACCAGAAGTCTTACATTGTATAACTTTACCTAAACAATATTGGTGCCATTCTCAGATTCAATATGGCTGCTACAGTGGCATTCATGAGTCTTATCATTACTCCTGAATGTTGACTTGGTTGTGAATGGAAATGTTGCCACCTAGCCTCCAAAATAGCCTCCACAGTGGTTTTAGTACTCCTGAATGTTGACTTGGTTGTGAATGGAAATGTTGCCATCTAGCCTCCAAAATATCCTCCACAGTGGTTGTTGTACTCCTGAATGTTGACTTGGTTGTCAATGAAAATGTTGCTGTCTAGCTTCCAAAATAGCCTCCACAGTGGTTGTATTATTCCTGAATGTTGACTTAGTTGTGAATGGAAATGTTGCCATCTAGCCTCCAAAATAGCCTCCACAGTGGTTGTAGTACTCCTGAATGTTGACTTGGTTGTGAATGGAAATGTTGCCATCTAGCCTCTAAAATATCCTCCACAGTGGTTGTTGTACTCCTGAATGTTGACTTGGTTGTGAATGAAAATGTTGCTGTCTAGCTTCCAAAATAGCCTCCACAGTGGTTGTATTACTCCTGAATGTTGACTTGGTTGTGAATGGAAATGTTGCTGTCTAGCCTCCAAAATATCCTCCACAGTGGTTGTATTACTCCTGAATGTTGACTTGGTTGTGAATGGAAATGTTGCCGTCTAGCCTCCAAAATAGCCTCCACAGTGGTTGTATTACTCTTGAATGTTGACTTGGTTGTGAATGGAAATGTTGCCATCTAGCCTCTAAAATATCCTCCACAGTGGTTGTATTACTCCTGAATGTTGACTTGGTTGTGAATGGAAATGTTGCCGTCTAGCCTCCAAAATAGCCTCCACAGTGGTTGTATTACTCCTGAATGTTGACTTGGTTGTGAATGGAAATGTTGCCGTCTAGCCTCCAAAATAGCCTCCACAGTGGTTGTATTACTCCTGAATGTTGACTTGGTTGTGAATGGAAATGTTGCCATCTAGCCTCCAAAATAGCCTCCACAGTGGTTGTATTACTCCTGAATGTTGACTTGGTTGTGAATGGAAATGTTGCTGTCTAGCCTCTAAAATAATCTTCGCAGTGGTTGTATTCAAAATCTTGTTTTTGTCATTTCTCCTAGATGACTGCTTATATAGATGTTATATTTTGGCCAGAGGACTTCAATGAGGTATAGTGGGTCTTGTATGTGGAAATGGTGTGATTCTTATATCCAATGTGGCCACAATGGCAGCAATCCTAAAAATCTACTTACTCCACCAGAATGCAAGGTCATATCGGCATGGATAAATTACCTCAGGAGACTTCTTGTTAATGATGCTCCTCTTAAACTGAAAGTCGTGTTGAATTTGGTCAGAAAGTGTCTAGTTAGTTTGGAATGATAAAGATGAAAACATACCCTCAGTATCACCATCATGGTGGCCAGCTTGAATATATTGTTATCACTATTCTGTCAAAATGAATGGCCATCAGTGGTGTAGTGCTAAATAAAGAAGGGAGAGAACACAATTAAGAAGTGAGTGAATGCATGTTACTCAGATGTGGTTGAAGAAAAGCGAGTGCCCTAAAAATGAAGAAAACCCACAAAAAAGTAAGGGAGTTCTGTCCCATGCATTCCCATGACACCAGGTGGCCATATGATCATACTTTTATCTTCCTGGTCCTCCTTGAAAATGTTGCCAATCATACATCCAGTATGGCTGCCACAAGGGCTGTCTTGAAATTCTTGCTGTCATTACTTCCCCTGAATAGATAGTTGTGTTGCTGTGTGATTTTTGGCCAAAGACTTGAAACAAAGTTTGGTTGGTCTTAAATTAGAATTGTGTCAGTGTGGTATTCAGTATATCCACCACAGCAGCTAATTTAAAATCTTGGTATTGGTGAAGAATATCAGCGATGGTTTCAACAGTCAGCAGTTGAGTAAGAAGTGGTGTTACCTTGCAATTCCAGGAAATTCATTTTGTTCAGTGGAGCATCAAAATAATTTTTTTAAAAAGCAAAACATTAAAAAATATGAGATAACTAAAGTTAAAAATAGTTAAATTTATTTAAAACCTTAGATGAATATAAATTTTGGTTGCTGATATATTGGGTAAAGTAGATTGGTTTTAAATGGAGCAGGGCTTTCCTTATCAGCTGGAACTGAGTTATTTACCTGGCTAGGTTTGCTTTACATCTGGTTACTTTGAAAAAAAAATCCAGTATCTCTGGTGGGGGGAGGTCCCCCAAATCCCTACCTACTTTGGCAACTCACCCATTAACTTTAATTCTAATGGAAGGCCCTGTGTATGATAAGGAGAAGGCTTGAGGCCTACTAGTTTGTTTTTATCTACAATCAGGCTGGTAAGACTTTGACTCTGGGGGGTAAATGTAACCTACCATCTCTGAAGCTAATACATGTAGGATAAGTAGTTCCAAGTGTATTAAACAGCACAAAACCACTCCCCAGATGGCATTGTTAAAAAGTATCAGTGCTTGCACACTGTTTTTATCTTGTGTATTCATGTTTCTTGTTATCCTTGTCAATCAAAGGACCTTGGTCATACTCTAACATCTTTTTTTTACATCAGATTTTACAAATTCCCACCTATAGAGGATGCCAATTGGAAATGACATACATTTATCCCCACCAGACGAAACACATGCTTCTTGTTGTAAAAAAAAATAAATTATGGATAGGGAACATTTAGATGAAAACTAATTTACTGTTCAGCCATATATCTATATGCATGCACAACATACTAGATTGTGTCACTTTCAAAACTGTTCCATTATTTCATTTTATTTTCAAATTCCCATTGATACAGGTAAAAAATAATCAGTGCTGGCTTACCTACATTGACCAACTTTGTAAAAATAAAAAGAAATCAGTACTTAAAATAATAAAGGAAGTTGGCTTCCTCATGTCAGCCGACTTCATTAAAAAAAATTTTTTTTAAAAATCGTCATGCTAGAATCCAAAGTCATTTGCCGAGTTGGCTTGCTTTGTAATAAAAAAAATCTTTGTATTTTATATCCTGTCAGCAAGTGTAAGCAATGAGTTTATTGCTTGCTGCCAGTTGTGTTTGTTCATCACCCAGGCTTCTATTTGTTTGCAATATCTAATCATGATGGATACAAATGTTCATTGATATTTATGGGGTAAATCAGATACACAGTAATAACTTGCTTTAATATTTTTGTAACCCATACTAGTCAAAAGATCATCGTTTTCACTCACAGTGAATGTATTTTCAAATAATGAGTTTTTTTTTACAAGATACTGTCATATAGTTGACCTGATACAATAGTCTTGGTAATGTATCCTGTGTGAATGGCAGGTGCCTTCATGCAATCAGGTGATATGCCCATCTCATTTGCAATTTTGTTATCTGATATAAGTGATACACACTACAGTAAGAATGCATACACCAGCCAGCATCTGCTACATACACGGAGTTTGTAGATATATTTATTTTCTTTAATAAACATTTCATGATGAAAAAAAATTATAACAATGCAATGTTAGTTTCTTTCATTTTATTTTCAGATAAGTGTTTTGTTTACCTATTTTATTGTAGCATGCAGTGGGGGGGGGGACAAGTTCAACACAAAATTATTATTTCTTAAGATTTGAGAGATATACCTTGATGAAAAAAAGTTTCAACATAAGTTCTGGGGCAAACAAAATATAATTATTTTATCATGTGCTGATATATACTGTAAATAAGGTGTGCATGTGTGTGTATATGTATATATATAGTGATTCTTTAAACTTGTAGGCCAATAAATAATAAATGTCCCAAAGTAATACCTATCGTTTTTTAACAAAATTCTTTTGAGTTCATATTGGTTATAATAATGCCAAATAAAGAGTTTTTATAAAAGTCTACACTATGCACATTCAAACATTATTATGATTATTTTAAACATTAATATTCTTCCCCTGCATTAACATTAGTGTACTGTAATCCTTATTTGACATATTTTACTTATGCTCTTTCTATCCCTTTTCTCATATGCACCATAGAGTTGTTTTACAAGATTTAGGAGAATTTAAGACTTTTCCATCCCTCACCCTATTCGATCCCACAGCTTCAATCCACTTTTTGTGGTAAACAGGGTCGTTAGAAAAGGAAATAACCTTTTGTCCCATCATCACTTTTTTGGTTATATCCATTTGCAACACAGTGCACCATATTTGCTGAACAAAAGCATGATCATAAGATATATCACATAGACATTTACACAGGTAATTAAACACTTGATAGGGTAGGTTGAATAGAAGGGATAAATGTACGTCATATCCATTTTTGGCATGGGGATACTGATTGTTTACAGAGATTGCCAAATAACTTTTCCATTTAAAAAGCAGATTTTTAAGTCTAAACATTTTTATGGTATGCATACATAACAAATGCATTATGACTATAATAATATCAAACATTTGTGCAATATAGGTAGCCAGTGACCTTTAAGAAAAGTGCTGGGATTTTGTGATAGAGTCCATCTGTCTTATGTGCATACAGGTACATGTATATATAAATAATGTGTGTTGCTGATGTCCTTGAATTCCTCTTTGACTGTTAGGAAACCTAGGACAACAATAGCACTGTTGGTGCAGATTGCCCTGACTCCTTCAAAATTCGGATTGCATCCATAGGGTCAGATCAGGGAGGTGGGTCACTTGGATGAGTTTACATATATTTCTTAACTCTCAAGTTGTGTGCCTCAAACATCAGATGATCAATTTATGTGATCACTGTCCCAAGTGTTGGTGCCCCCCAGATCATGTCCTAACCCAAAATGATAAACTATCAAAATCAGGGCTATAGTGAGCGATCCAGGACCCTGGGGTATGAAATACACAAACATCTCCTATATCTTGTTTTGCCCCACCACCCTTGTCAGCACTGATCAAAATCTCCACTCTATAACCATATAGATACTGAGTATGACAAGACAGATTTACACATGCAGCAGACATTGAGCCTTGGTTTAATTCCTTCCCCATGGGGACTTTGTCCCAGAGTTGTAGCATAGAGAAACTATTGAGATCCCCACTCTATAACCAAATATACTTGCAACTAAATTTAACCCCAGTGACCTGGAATGCAGAAACTTTATCAGATTTCTATATGTAATTACAAATTCAGATTTCATTTATCTTATTTGCATACCTAAGTGTTAGTTTTTTGCAGAGTAGTATAGTATATGATTACATGTTTGACCTGTCAATCCAAGTATAGGTATACTATCAATCTTGCTATATCATCCACCAGGGTATTCTTTTGGCTCCAATTATAATTGTTTGCAAAACCCAGCAGATTAACTTAATAGCAAAATTTATGATACATTGGTGATGGTCACTGCTTGTACAACACTCCCTTATTATGAGCCTATCATACTGATATAATTCTGGATGTAATACAGTTTGATTGTGATCCCTGTCAGATGTTTCCATGGGGCAGGCATATAACATGCTGTTCAATGTACTCTGTTTTGTTTGGTTTTTTCACAGTGATATAGTTTCTGTCTAATGTGTTTTGTTAGACAAAATATAGACTTTATTCTGCTTTACCTTTTTAGTTAAGGACTGTGTGGAAATCTTTCATCTAAGATTGAATTTTGCAAATGTGTTAAATTGTGCCTTTCAACTTCAGTAGGTTCACACTGATTGCATAAATCTGGCTGTCTTTAATAATACAGAACAGAAACACTTGCCAAATTGGTCTTTCTTTGGCTTAATGTACAGATTTTGTGCCAGAATCATATTTGTTTTCGTTTAAATATTTTTGATTCAAAACAGAGTCATATCAAATCACACTTGTAGCATCATTTTATTTTCCTAAGTTGAAATTCCTTCTAGAATTTTAAAAAAATTCAGACTGTCAAAGATTTAATTGAAAAGTGGAATGTTTGAATTCAGAGTTATACATGAAGCACACTTGCTTAATAAATATAGTACTCTCTCTTTGCTGTTCTTCTAATGCAATTGTCTAGTAAACATGCCGTCCCCTCTTTATAATACTTTTTATAATATGCTGCAACTGCCCAGTGAATGGGTGTTCCCTCTTAAAATTCTGATCATATGGTGCAGTTGCCCAGTAAATAGGTATCCCTCTTTATAATACAGCTTTATATAGTAGAGTTTCACAGTGAGTAGATGTTCCCACATTATAATGATATGCATATGGTTCAGTTGCACAGTGAATAGGTTTTCCTTCTTTGTAATATTGTTTATAGAGTTGCCCAATGTTCCCTCTTTATAATGCTGCTGATGGTGTAATTGCCCAGTAAATAGGTGTTCCTTTTTATAATTCTGTTCATATAGTAGAGTTGCCCAGTAAATAGGTATTCCCTTATTATAATGTTCATATAGTAGAGTTGCCCAGTAAATAGGTATTCCCTCCTTATAATGTTGTTCATATAGTAGAGTTGCCCAGGAAATAGGTATTCACTCATAATGTTGTTCATATAGTGGAGTGCCCATTAAATGGGTGTTCTCTCATTATAATGCTGTACACGGAGTCCTACATGTGTAATATTTTGAGTGGGTGAATTTTTCGTTGAGGAATGTTTAAAAAAGACTCATAAATGAAAACAGTGCAAAGGGTATCTAATGATATAAAATCAGAATGAACCCTGTTTTATGTTGAGCTTTTGCTGAGTATTTGTGTTTCATTTATACAGCCTAAGCTTTACAGATTGATACACAAATATTAGTTTAAAAAGAGTAATATCAGGAAATTAAGTCCTATTATAAAGAATTTTCTCTATTCACTTTGGCCTGTGGCCGCAGTTACGTGATCTTGATGAATAGAGTTTTAGCAGTTGGATGAAAAATGGATATAATGCATGAAAATGCTTACCTCTCTACTTTTATGGATTAAATAGAAATGCCAAAAAAGAATTTCTTTTCATAAAAGTACATGTTTTATGGTAGTATGTTCACTGATTCTTTGACTTTTTGATGGAAGTATAAGGTTTTTTGAAGTATTTGTGAGGCAGTGTTAGATACACAGTCTAGACATATGTTGGCCTTAAGTCTGAAATCAATAGTGGGCAACTAACATTGAAACCAGGAAAATATTTTGAAGAGGGACTGCATGGTTGATTTTTCTGTTTTGGAGATTGTGAAACTTTAGGTGTAGATTTGTACTTGCATGTGAGTTCATTGTTCCATTTATACATAACCAGTACTGCTTACCTAAAGACATTACTTTTTTGGTGTATCATTTCATGTTTACTCAGTTTCATCCTGCCATATATTTTTTTAAAGTTTGAGATAGGATTTTTGAAAAATATTGACATTCTTAATCAAGGCCATGTATGAAGATGCAGGGATCCTAAAGTAATTATCACGTTAAGACTTTTCAGTCCATCCATCTCTCTCCATTCCTTCTTCTTTTTGTAACTACTAGAGCTCTGCAAACCTGATACATAATTGGATGCTGCTTGGTAGATGAATCACCTATTATGTATTAATTTGACTTTATGAATTTAATCTTTCAGATCCAATTTTGGTCAATTATCTCCCTTTATTAATAAGTTTTAAGTTTCCACTACAGCAAGTTCTAACTAGCATAGCTCAGGGACTATTTTGCATATTCTGATGATGTTTAGTATATAAATTTCTTATGGGTCAAGCTGTTGATTTGCTAAATTTTGTCTTGTTGGCTTTATTTTTTATATGGGTTTTGTTTTTATGTCTTCAGTTTGAATATATGTAACTAGCCTTATAACTCAATAAACATGAACACATTTTATTGCAATGTGGTATGAACATTTTCTCATAAATTTAGATGTGCCTTTAGGTGGTGCTCCACAGTTTTATATTTTGCATTGAGTTAGAATTATAAAGAAAAATAATTCCCCCATGTTTCCTCATTGGCTATACTGGCTATTAAAAAAGATCTTGAATATCTTAGGTATTGATCAAAGAGCCTTTAAATCCTTTTACGTTGGTGTATGATTGATGGGTGTAGTATGGGTTATAGAGTATACAGCTTGGCCTTACTCCAGATGTGCACCTTTCAAAAAGCTGCTAGCTTCATTTGTTCATTTTCACTTCCTGGACTTCAGATCTGATATCTTTTTTACATTTTATATATTTAGTAATTCATCCATTGTACTTTCAGAAGCTGTTATTATCTATTTGGACAAAATTTATTTTCCCTATTTTATTAGTTGCTAAAAATAGTGTACTTTAGACTAATTCTAGCTGAATTTTTGAGCACATGGGAGCAGGCATTTTAATTAGCAGTGTTCTTAGATCATATACAGTTTCCATAAGTACAATATCCAAAAAAATGTCAGCCACATTACGTCAAAGTAGCACAGGGGTGTGCCAACATTCTCATCACCATGCACATTTCAAATGCAAACAACTTCACCTTACATACATCACTCTATCACAGAAGTTCATAATAACTGGTGAGTGCCCCCCCTTGATGCTTTATTTTTGTCAGAGTTATAGCCCTTGTTTAACAAATTCTAGTTTTCACATGAAAGCTTGGAATGTGTTTCTTGTAATTGGCATAGCTCAAGAATCATTTAACATATTCTGTGGCGTTAACATTATTTTACATACCTCCTGTTAGATGAACCTTTATTAGGTTTGGTATTAATAACTCCATTTTGGACAGTTATGGCCCTTGATGAGAAATTTGAAGTTTGCGTTCATGTCACATTTACCACTGTGTAAGGCAGTGGTTCACAATCTTTTTTATCCATGACCTTAAAATATGTTTTGTTCTGAGCCTCATGACCTCATTTACACATTTTGATAAGCTTTGCCACCATAAGAAACAAAATCCTGTAAACTCGCCCTCCAGAATGTACTCAATCCTGATTTATTTTATTACTTGGGTGGGGGTAGAGGGTGGATGGTTGGGTGTTTTGGGAGCAAGTGGTGTAAGACATATGGAACCAATTGACCTAACACAAGTTGATAGTTCACTTCACCTACCTAATCATGTGATATGACCACATGTTACCCTCTGACAAACAAGCAGTATTGGGCAAGGAAATCTGTTTCAGTTTAAGTGATAGATTTATTAAAAATGATTTGTATTATTCCTAAAAATGTAAAATTACAAAGTTGTATAAAATATACTGCAGTAGACAATGTTTATATTTGTAGTTCAAGTTTGTATAGCAGGCCCAGCCTTAGGATGTATGGGGCCCAAGGCAGCAAGCAATGAGCACAATACCTCAAGCCCGAAAAATTGCATTGCTGAGAAGTGCTGGGCCCGAAGCAGTTGCCTTATTGTCCTTGCCCTAGGGCCAGGCCTGTCATAGAGTAATAACCTATGTGTTTTATTTTGGTAAGTAATAAAATCAGTTTTAAATTTGTTGCAGTAATTATTAATGTAAAAGAAATTCGCTCCCAAAAATACTAATGTATTTAGTATATAATCTTATCCTTATTAATCTTATTCAGTTTCATGTTTATGCTGCTTTGAAAGGAAAATGAATTAAAAATTATTAACAAAATTCTAAATAATTACTGTTAAGAAGTATGCTGATGTCCATAAAAATGTTAAAGTTCTACTGTTCATCAGATGGAATTTTGAACAATAATCTCTGTTGATGGAAACATCTAAATGCATGCTTAATATTTCAGACAATAATTATCTGAAATTATTATTTTTATATTTCTTTATTGTTACATTTTGTATCCCCACCCCTCCTTCATCCTAATGAGAAAGTAGAGTCACTCAAGTGTGAAAGATCGAGACTATAAATGATAATTTTCATGATAAACCAACATTAAAGTCAAAGTGTTCAAACTTTCAATTATGTAGTCTGGGTTTCACTACTTCCTACACAAGAAAATAATATACATCAAAGCCCAAAATTTAGGGGGTTCTCCACTCATATTCTAGAAAGTTTTATATATGCAGGTATCTTCAATTTCAATTTCTTGTTTTTTCTTCAAAAAAATCAACAGGACATGCTTTTCTACATTTACGCAAAGAAACATGATGTTATTGTTGTCAATTATTTCCATATTCAGCTGATCGTACCTGCCATCACAAAATAGTCTATCCATCTAAGTTTTGTATATGTTTTGGGAAAGGAATAAATCTAATTTCTCTATTTAGAGGATCTGGATATTGACTGTAAGAATTACAAGGCTCTCACTGACTTCTTTTCAACCATATGAATTGAGAAATAAAAAAAAAAAAATCATTGCAAAATTTGTAAATGCTTATCAATTTGTTATTGCCACAGGCAGATATCATAGAAAAATGGCAGACAAAAGCAATGCCTAGAGATGTGTCTAATTTACATTTGCTGATTGGTCAATGGATCAGGATGATTGACAAGTGGCTATAGGTCAATTGCAATGAATAGAATCCTTTGTGATGTACACTGTGCTAATAGTTGAACTTTGGGTCTGGATTATTTGGATGAATCTGTTGCACACTCCTTATAACACCATTACTACATTATTTGCTTGAGATACTTTTTCTGAACTATTTAGCTCAGACTGTTCTTTTAATACCATTACTTAAGTATAAGATAGGATACAAATTCTTTGTTTTAAACTGCATATTCCATGAGTATAAAGTAAAATATAAACATAAAATGAAAGTATTTTAAACATAAAAGATCATATATCATGTACAAACATGTAGACACATTTACAGCAGTAGACTGTCAAACATATGTTTTTTAGCTGAGGCTGTTCATTTTATACTTATCATCATAATACCAGTACTGCATTATTCGGATTAGACTGTACCTTCCATCCCACTTGCAATAATGTTACTGAATTATTTAGTTGAGGCTGTTCATTTTATACTTCTCATAATACAGTACTGCATTATTTAGATTAGACTGTACTTTCCATCCCACTTGAAATACTGTTAGTGAATTTTTTAGTTGAGGCTGTTCATTTTATACTTCTCATAATACAGTACTGCATTATTTAGATTAGACTGTACTTTCCATCCCACTTGAAATACTGTTAGTGTATTTTTTAGTTGAGGCTGTTCACTTTATATCTCTCATAATACCAGTACTGCATTATTTGGATTAGACTGTACTTTCCATCCCACTTGAAATACTGTTAGTGTATTTTTTAGTTGAGGCTGTTCATTTTATACTTCTCATAATACCAGTACTGCATTATTTGGATTAGACTGTACTTTCCATCCCACTTGAAATACTGTTAGTGAATTTTTTAGTTGAGGCTGTTCATTTTATACTTCTCATAATACCAGTACTGCATTATTTGGATTAGACTGTACTTTCCATCCCACTTGCAAGACTGATAGTGTATTTTTTAGTTGAGGCTGTTCATTTTATACCTCTCATAATACCAGTACCGCATTACTTGGATTAGACTGTACTTTCCATTCCACTTGCAAGACTGATAGTGAATTTTTTAGTTGAGGCTGTTCACTTTATACCTCTCATAATACCAGTATCGCATTATTTGGATTAGACTGTACTTTCCATCCCACTTGAAATACTGTTAGTGTATTTTTTAGTTGAGGCTGTTCACTTTATACTTCTCATAATACCAGTACCGCATTATTTGGATTAGACTGTACTTTCCATCCCACTTGAAATACTGTTAGTGAATTTTTTAGTTGAGGCTGTTCACTTTATACCTCTCATAATACAGTACTGCATTATTTGGATTAGACTGTACTTTCCATCCCACTTGAAATACTGTTAGTGAATTTTTTAGTTGAGGCTGTTCATTTTATACTTCTCATAATACAGTACTGCATTATTTAGATTAGACTGTACTTTCCATCCCACTTGAAATACTGTTAGTGTATTTTTTAGTTGAGGCTGTTCATTTTATACTTCTCATAATACCAGTACTGCATTATTTGGATTAGACTGTACTTTCCATCCCACTTGCAAGACTGATAGTGTATTTTTTAGTTGAGGCTGTTCATTTTATACCTCTCATAATACCAGTACTGCATTACTTGGATTAGACTGTACTTTCCATTCCACTTGCAAGACTGTTAGTGAATTTTTTAGTTGAGGCTGTTCATTTTATTGTTCTCATAATACCAGTACTGCATTATTTGGATTAGACTGTACTTTCCATCCCACTTGAAATACTGTTAGTGTATTTTTTAGTTGAGGCTGTTCATTTTATACCTCTCATAATACCAGTACCGCATTATTTGGATTAGACTGTACTTTCCATCCCACTTGAAATACTGTTAGTGTATTTTTTAGTTGAGGCTGTTCATTTTATACTTCTCATAATACCAGTACTGCATTATTTGGATTAGACTGTACTTTCCATCCCACTTGCAAGACTGATAGTGAATTTTTTAGTTGAGGCTGTTCACTTTATACCTCTCATAATACCAGTACCGCATTACTTGGATTAGACTGTACTTTCCATCCCACTTGCAAGACTGATAGTGAATTTTTTAGTTGAGGCTGTTCACTTTATACCTCTCATAATACCAGTACCGCATTATTTGGATTAGACTGTACTTTCCATCCCACTTGCAAGACTGATAGTGTATTTTTTAGTTGAGGCTGTTCACTTTATACCTCTCATAATACCAGTACCGCATTATTTGGATTAGACTGTACTTTCCATCCCACTTGAAATACTGTTAGTGTATTTTTTAGTTGAGGCTGTTCACTTTATACTTCTCATAATACCAGTACTGCATTATTTGGATTAGACTGTACTTTCCATCCCACTTGAAATACTGTTAGTGAATTTTTTAGTTGAGGCTGTTCACTTTATACCTCTCATAATACCAGTACCGCATTATTTGGATTAGACTGTACTTTCCATCCCACTTGCAAGACTGATAGTGTATTTTTTAGTTGAGGCTGTTCACTTTATACCTCTCATAATACCAGTACCGCATTATTTGGATTAGACTGTACTTTCCATCCCACTTGCAAGACTGATAGTGTATTTTTTAGTTGAGGCTGTTCACTTTATACCTCTCATAATACCAGTACCGCATTATTTGGATTAGACTGTACTTTCCATCCCACTTGCAAGACTGATAGTGTATTTTTTAGTTGAGGCTGTTCATTTTATACCTCTCATAATACCAGAACTGCATTATTTGGATTAGACTGTACTTTCCATCCCACTTGAAATACTGTTAGTGTATTTTTTAGTTGAGGCTGTTCATTTTATACCTCTCATAATACCAGTACTGCATTATTTGGATTAGACTGTACTTTCCATCCCACTTGAAATACTGTTAGTGAATTTTTTAGTTGAGGCTGTTCATTTTATACCTCTCATAATACCAGTACCGCATTATTTGGATTAGACTGTACTTTCCATCCCACTTGCAAGACTGATAGTGTATTTTTTAGTTGAGGCTGTTCATTTTATACCTCTCATAATACCAGTACCGCATTATTTGGATTAGACTGTACTTTCCATCCCACTTGAAATACTGTTAGTGTATTTTTTAGTTGAGGCTGTTCACTTTATACCTCTCATAATACCAGTACCGCATTATTTGGATTAGACTGTACTTTCCATCCCACTTGCAAGACTGATAGTGTATTTTTTAGTTGAGGCTGTTCATTTTATACCTCTCATAATACCAGTACTGCATTATTTGGATTAGACTGTACTTTCCATCCCACTTGAAATACTGTTAGTGTATTTTTTAGTTGAGGCTGTTCATTTTATACCTCTCATAATACCAGTACTGCATTATTTGGATTAGACTGTACTTTCCATCCCACTTGAAATACTGTTAGTGAATTTTTTAGTTGAGGCTGTTCATTTTATACTTCTCATAATACCAGTACTGCATTATTTAGATTAGACTGTACTTTCCATCCCACATGAAATACTGTTAGTGTATTTTTTAGTTGAGGCTGTTCACTTTATACCTCTCATAATACCAGTACTGCATTATTTGGATTAGACTGTACTTTCCATCCCACTTGAAATACTGTTAGTGTATTTTTTAGTTGAGGCTGTTCACTTTATACCTCTCATAATACCAGTACCGCATTATTTGGATTAGACTGTACTTTCCATCCCACTTGAAATACTGTTAGTGTATTTTTTAGTTGAGGCTGTTCACTTTATACTTCTCATAATACCAGTACTGCATTATTTGGATTAGACTGTACTTTCCATCCCACTTGAAATACTGTTAGTGAATTTTTTAGTTGAGGCTGTTCACTTTATACCTCTCATAATACCAGTACCGCATTATTTGGATTAGACTGTACTTTCCATCCCACTTGCAAGACTGATAGTGTATTTTTTAGTTGAGGCTGTTCACTTTATACCTCTCATAATACCAGTACCGCATTATTTGGATTAGACTGTACTTTCCATCCCACTTGCAAGACTGATAGTGTATTTTTTAGTTGAGGCTGTTCACTTTATACCTCTCATAATACCAGTACCGCATTATTTGGATTAGACTGTACTTTCCATCCCACTTGCAAGACTGATAGTGTATTTTTTAGTTGAGGCTGTTCATTTTATACCTCTCATAATACCAGTACTGCATTATTTGGATTAGACTGTACTTTCCATCCCATTTGAAATACTGTTAGTGTATTTTTTAGTTGAGGCTGTTCATTTTATACCTCTCATAATACCAGTACTGCATTATTTGGATTAGACTGTACTTTCCATCCCACTTGAAATACTGTTAGTGTATTTTTTAGTTGAGGCTGTTCATTTTATACCTCTCATAATACCAGTACTGCATTATTTGGATTAGACTGTACTTTCCATCCCACTTGCAAGACTGATAGTGTATTTTTTAGTTGAGGCTGTTCATTTTATACCTCTCATAATACCAGTACTGCATTATTTGGATTAGACTGTACTTTCCATCCCACTTGAAATACTGTTAGTGTATTTTTTAGTTGAGGCTGTTCACTTTATACCTCTCATAATACAGTACTGCATTATTTGGATTAGACTGTACTTTCCATCCCACTTGAAATACTGTTAGTGTATTTTTTAGTTGAGGCTGTTCATTTTATACCTCTCATAATACCAGTACTGCATTATTTGGATTAGACTGTACTTTCCATCCCACTTGAAATACTGTTAGTGTATTTTTTAGTTGAGGCTGTTCATTTTATTGTTCTCATAATACCAGTACTGCATTATTTGGATTAGACTGTACTTTCCATCCCACTTGAAATACTGTTAGTGTATTTTTTAGTTGAGGCTGTTCACTTTATACCTCTCATAATACAGTACTGCATTATTTGGATTAGACTGTACTTTCCATCCCACTTGAAATACTGTTAGTGTATTTTTTAGTTGAGGCTGTTCATTTTATTGTTCTCATAATACCAGTACTGCATTATTTGGATTAGACTGTACTTTCCATCCCACTTGAAATACTGTTAGTGTATTTTTTAGTTGAGGCTGTTTACTTTATACCTCTCATAATACAGTACTGCATTATTTGGATTAGACTGTATTTTCCATCCCACTTGAAATACTGTTAGTGAATTTTTTAGTTGAGGCTGTTCATTTTATTGTTCTCATAATACCAGTACTGCATTATTTAGGTTAATTTTTACACATGCTCCCCTTATAATACCATTACTGAATTATTTATTCTGAGGCTGTTCTTTTACACCTCTCATCATACCATTACATAATTATTTTATGAGGCTGTGTTTTTCACTCCCCTTGTGATACCTTTAAGGAGTTATTTGGATGAGTCTATTTTTTTACACCCCTGTAATACCATTATTGATTTGTTAAGCTGAGGCTGTTCTTTTTACACCCCTCATCATACCATTACATAATTATTTTATGAGGCTGTACTTTTCACTCCCCTTGTGATACCTTTAAGGAGTTATTTGGATGAGTCTATTTTTTTACACCCCTGTAATACCATTATTGATTTGTTAAGCTGAGGCTGTTATTTTCACACCTTTCATATTAACATAACTGAGTCATGCAGTGTTTCAATTACTGTCATCTGGGGGGTGTTTGGGCATACTGACTGTACCAACTGAGATTTACTCAGCTTTAAATATAGTTGTTAATTCATCAGTGAAAACAGATGGAAAAGAAATTTAAATGCCAGACTCTTGTAAACCATCTTGCTTCAGTACATGAATTTTAACTAACTGCCTGGTCTATCTGCCATTTTGCTAAAGTTGTATCAAGTTAAAACCTCAGTTCACATTTCTCAGAACAATGACATTACACTATCACTAACAAGGTCATCAGAATGGTTGATGGAGAGTCTTTAGAATGGTTCATCAATGGTCAAATCAAATTGTGTTCTTAGTCAGATTACTGCCAATCATAGTTCTCACTCCAACTGTGTTGTCTGGCCAAAACTAGTCACCTCCTGCTGCTTCTGCTCATTTTATACTCTTTGCTTATCTAATTTATATTTTAATGAAAAGCTGTTGTAAATATATTCCCCCTCCATAAATGTACATTGGTTGACACTTGTGTTAGATATACATTGTTAATCCAAAAACAATATGGCTGTATTGATCATCCATTTGTCACAAACAATTTTGTAAGACCAATTTTTTTTAAGAAGTGTGTTTAAAAAATTTACAAACATCTGTCAAGGTTGTGAGAAGAGTGGAGCAAGATGATGATTTAGGGAAGGTCACAATATTACATATTAATGCAGAAAATGCAGAAAATTAAACTTACATTAATAAAATAGTTTTGTGGAAAATTTGAATGATAATCTTCAATACATTAAATGTTATTAATATAACAGTTTTTGCATAAGGGTTACAAAGCACCTGTTTCAGAGTATGTATTCCACATGGGGTAAGTAGGTACAAAAAATACATTACTGCTAAAGTAGTGGTAGTATGAGAATATGGCACATGTGTGGTAGTATGAGAAGATGGCACATGGTAGTATGAGAATATGGCACACAGGTGGTAGGTAGTATGAGAAGATGGCACATGTGTGGTAGTATGAGAAGATGGTACATATGTGGTAGTATGAGAAGATGGTACATATGTGATAGTATGAGAAGATGGTACATATATGATAATATGAGAACATGGCACACATGTGGTAGTATGAGAATATGGCACATATGTGGTAGTATAAGAAGATGGTACATATGTTGTGGTATGAGAAGATGGTACATATGTGGTAGTATGAGAATATAGCACACATGTGGTAGTATGAGAAGATGGTACATAAGTGGTAGTATGAGAAGATGGTACATATGTGGTAGTATGAGAAGATGGCACACATGTGGTAGTATGAGAAGATGGCACACATGTGTGGTAGTATGAGAAGATGGCACATGTATGGTAGTATGAGAAGATGGCACATGTATGGTAGTATGAGAAGATGGCACACATGTGGTAGTAGTTGAAGATGGTACATAAGTGGTAGTATGAGAAGATGGTACATATGTGGCAGTATGAGAAGATGGTACATATGTGGTAGTATGAGAAGATGGCACACATGTGTGTAGTATGAGAAGATGGCACATGTATGGTAGTATGAGAAGATGGCACTTGTATGGTAGTATGAGAAGATGGCACACATGTGTGGTAGTATGAGAAGATGGCACACATGTGTGGTAGTATGAGAAGATGGCACATGTGTGGTAGTATGAGAAGATGGCATATGTGGTAGTAAGAGAAGATGGCACATGATAGTATGAGGATATGGCACACATGTGGTAGTATGAGAATATGGCACACATGTAGTAGTATGAGAATATGGCACACATGTGGTAGCATGAGAAGATGGCACATATGTGTGTTAGTATGAGAAGATGGCGCATGTGTAGTAGTATGAAAATATGGCACACATGTGGTAGTATGAGAAGATGGTACACATGTGGTAGTATGAGAATATGGCACGTGTGTGGTAGTATGAAAAGATGGCATACATCTGCCATAAACAACAAGCTTGTAAGTCAGTTGCAACTGTATAGGTCAGTGTTATAATCATATTTAAATTGGATGCTATGACATATCAGATATCAAAAACTAATTTCCAGTCTCTTCTGGTGTTTTATTTATTTGATGAAATTTTGACATAGGATTAATATTTGGGTCCCTATGGCTTCATTAAGTACAGAATTTACTGCAGTTTTTTTTTTATCAATAACTGTCTGTAAAGCTGAAAAAAATCAGAAATAAATTTAAATGAATCAAAGTCATGAAGTTTGGTGGACCATTACTTCAAATTTCATGTCCAGCATCAACTATTTTTAACTCTCTAGAAAAAGTTTGATGAAAGTACTAAAAAGAATTGTCCCCCATACTAAGGTGTCAATTTTCTGTTTCTGTAGCAGAAATTGTTTTAAATTATTAAGTATATTGCCTGTAATGTAAGCTCTGGTATAGTCTGATGTTATCTTTGACCAGATGCAATTTTAGTTTGTGGCTAAAACACCTCTGGGTACAATAGATTGATTGATTGATTTTTTATTGATTGATTGATTGTTGTGTCAATAGCACATCAGCACATGTGAAGATACTTCATTCTGAGACATTTAGATTTGATTTATTGTGGCTCATCCTGCCTTGACCTCTGCATCCAAGGCCATGCTGTAACCATTTGGATGCTGTAACCATTTAGACCACCAGAGCTGTCCTTGTTTGTTGTAAATAACTTACATTTTACTGTATATACTTGATTGGATGTAACTGCTAGCTGCATAGTCTCATTTTTATTTTTTGGTGTCACATAATGCACAATCAGATCTGGGTCTATGCTGTTTGTCAGATGTAATCATAGGAATATATGATGCAGACCTTGATCTGCGAGTGCATTATGTGATGGCAGATCAAGGTCTGTTTTTTATGTAAGAAATTTATATGCATGGTACATGTAAGTTTAAATCATTAAAATACAGTTTAATAAAATTATATCTGATATATAATGTATGATTTTATTTTTCTTTTTTAAGACCAGCCATTCAGTCTTTTATAGAATCAGCTTTTCCTATATAATTATTACAGGTGGTAAATTGCTCCAAAGATGGTGGATATTAATTTTAAGGGAAGTGGTCCTGAAGGCCTTTGACCTCATTATGACACCTGTAATATTATCATTCAAAAATAACATGGCAAACTAAAATATTCTATGAATCTCCTGGGAGGCTCCAGTGCAGAATAGGGCTTTGTGACTTACATCTTGGTAATTGGTTTGTAATGCATGACTTCTTACTGACAGGGTGTGAAAAACCTGTTGCAGCTGCACTTCTGCATCTTGCATTGACTGATGTCACTCTTTGCTACAAAACTGATAAAGCAATTTATTTGTGGTGTGAGCACAAGTCCTAGTGTTTTCTCATCATTAGTTTTTTCTAAGGCAGAACATACATACCAGTGTTGTAAGTTGGGTGCAGGTGCAAACAACACAGACCCATATCTGTCATTGAATAATGTGATGAGTGATCTGGGTTTACAGATCAGTCCTAACTTGAATAATGTGATGAGTGATCTGGGTCTACAGATCAGTCCTAACTTGAATAATGTGATGAGTGATCTGGGTCTACAGATCAGTCCTAACTTGAATAATGTGATGAGTGATCTGGGTCTACAGATCATTCCTAACTTAAATAATGTGATGAGTGATCTGGGTCTACAGATCAGTCCTAACTTGAATAATGTGATGAGTGATCTGGGTTTACAGATCAGTCCTAACTTGAATAATGTGATGAGTGATCTGGGTCTACAGATCAGTCCTAACTTGAATAATGTGATGAGTGATCAGTGTTTACAGATCAGTCCTAACTTAAATAATGTGATGAGTGATCTGGGTTTACAGATCAGTCCTAACTTGAATAATGTGATGAGTGATATGGGTCTACAGATCAGTCCTAACTTAAATAATGTGATGAGTGATCTGGGTTTACAGATCAGTACTAACTTGAATAATGTGATGAGTGATCTGGGTCTACAGATCAGTCCTAACTTGAATAATGTGATGAGTGATCTGGGTCTACAGATCAGTCCTAACTTAAATAATGTGATGAGTGATCTGGGTTTACAGATCAGTCCTAACTTGAATAATGTGATGAGTGATATGGGTCTACAGATCAGTCCTAACTTGAATAATGTGATGAGTGATCTGGGTCTACAGATCAGTCCTAACTTAAATAATGTGATGAGTGATCTGGGTCTACAGATCAGTCCTAACTTAAATAATATGATGAGTGATCTGGGTTTTGTGATGAGTGATCTGGGTTTACAGATCAGTCCTAACTTGAATAATGTGATGAGTGATCTGGGTCTACAGATCAGTCCTAACTTGAATAATGTGATGAGTGATCTGGGTCTACAGATCAGTCCTAACTTAAATAATGTGATGAGTGATCTGGGTTTACAGATCAGTCCTAACTTGAATAATGTGATGAGTGATCTGGGTCTACAGATCAGTCCTAACTTAAATAATGTGATGAGTGATCTGGGTCTACAGATCAGTCCTAACTTGAATAATGTGATGAGTGATCTGGGTCTACAGATCAGTCCTAACTTGAATAATGTGATGAGTGATCTGGGTCTACAGATCAGTCCTAACTTAAATAATGTGATGAGTGATCTGGGTTTACAGATCAGTCCTAACTTGAATAATGTGATGAGTGATCTGGGTCTACAGATCAGTCCTAACTTAAATAATGTGATGAGTGATCTGGGTTTACAGATCAGTCCTAACTTGAATAATGTGATGAGTGATCTGGGTCTACAGATCAGTCCTAACTTGAATAATGTGATGAGTGATCTGGGTCTACAGATCAGTCCTAACTTAAATAATGTGATGAGTGATCTGGGTCTACAGATCAGTCCTAACTTGAATAATGTGATGAGTGATCTGGGTCTACAGATCAGTCCTAACAAACATTGATAGTCTGGTGCAATATGATTGCAGATCTGGGTCAGTACAGAATGCAGTTGGATCCAATTTCTAAATGAGTACATACATTAGTCCAAATTTCTTTTGTTAAATTATTTTTAAAAAAATGAATTATTTTTATTTTTGAAAACATTTTCAGACATGATGGTTCAAAAAAGTGTATCTGTGTTGGTTGCTTGCTTTCCTAATTTTTAAGGGCATTTTCAATGCATTAATGCATATATCATGCCCCCCTCCTCCCCCTAACTGGAGCTAAGTGACTTGTCCCAGGAAACAGGTACCTGACATGGGCTGGCCATGGAAGGTATTGGATTGCAAATTCAACAGCTATTAATTCTCCTATGTCTATGTTGGAGACAAGGCCAAAAAAAAATTTGTTTTCGGTCAGCTGACTATCCCTGTTTTTCATTGCCAACCCTTTCATTGCCAACCCAACACTTACCCCCCTACATGGTAAAAAGAAAACAGTCACAAAAAAAATCACATTAAATAAATTTAATCTTAAATATAAAAGACATGTCTACCCAAATTTTAAAACCAGTGCAACAGGAAAGACACTTTTTTTTTCTTGACCTAAATATAATCTTTTATTGTTTGTGTTGGGGACAAAAGGATGGCCAAAAGAGATTCTTTTATTGTAAGTTTGTGCTGCAGACATAAGGATGGCTTAAATATAGTCTTTTATTGTATGTTTGTGCTTCGGACGTAAGGATGGCTTAAATATAGTCTTTTATTGTATGTTTGTGCTGCGGACATAAGGATGGCTTAAATAGTCTTTTATTGTATGTTTGTGCTGCGGACATAAGGATGGCTTAAATATAGTCTTTTATTGTTTGTTTGTGTTGGAACATAAGGATGTCCGAAATATAATTTTTTGTTTTTTGTTTTGGGGACATAAAGATGGCCTAAAGATAATCTTTTATTGTTTGTGTTGGGGACATAAGGATGGCCTAAAGATAATCTTTTATTGTTTGTGTTGGGGACTTAAGGATGGCCTAAAGATAATCTTTTATTGTTCATTTGAGTTGGGGACATAAGGATAATCTATTGTTTTTATAATAATACTGTAGGATATCCTGGCTTTAATTGTTCTTTATTGCCTAATGTTCCCTCATGTGTACAGTCTAAATGTCATAAATGAGAGCCTAATTTTTGTTGCAAGCAGGGATGTTATGTATATAAAACTGATAAACTTTTACACGATTTTTAACAAATGAAATGTTTCAGATTCAAATGTGATTTTGCATTGTCATCATGAACCATATTAGAGGTGGCTTTTTCTAACAGTGATAATCTATCCTTGATGTTTGTGAATAGCTTTATCTGTTGCTTAAGTATACAAGTATTTTGTTTTGAAACAAACATGTTTGTTTGTTGTGCTTTAGCCATAAGTTTGGCAGACATTGGTGACATATAACTTAAGTTGAATATATATTACTGCACTAGAATTCACCAGGTACTTGTGACTTGAATTAAGCAGTTCATTAATAATAAAACTAAATATTTATTTTGTCTGAAACTAATTTGTATGCTTAATTGGACTCCTCAGTGCTCTGATGACATGAATATAAATACTTGTGGCTGTGATCAGTGTATACTGGAAAGTTCATTTAAAAACAGCAGCATACAGTAATTGGTCACTTGCTTAAAGTAGAGTTCATCTCAAAATGTGCTAGAAAAAAGATACAAGAAGCTAAGACAAAGTGCATCACATTAACTGTATAATTTACTCTGTATCAGCATGAATGTTCCAAGTAAAAATTAAAAGAGGAAACCAAGTGTACACATGGCTAATTTTCTATCTCACTTTTACCATTTGTCTCATGAGTACATATGGCTAATTTTTCAAGAATATCTTTGCCATTTATCTCATACATACACATGGCTAATTTTTCATCTCACTTTTGCCAATTTACATTCAACATTGAATAAAGTATAGTTATTTTGAAACCTTTAATTAGTTTATCAAATATCATATTTTAACTAGTTTAATTGAAGACCAATGCATTTTTCATCATCCCACTGCTATTTCAGTATCCAACTCACCCTTATTATCATTTTACCAATATTTTCTACCTCAGTGGAATAAAACTTTCAGATTGCTTCCTTTGTGAGACATTTTGATTTTACCAGCATTGCAAACCTTTCTTATGCTGTCAGATGATTTATTTGTATCAATGGATATCTTGTTTTCTACATAGTTTGAGGTAGGCCTATTCTTGTTTGTATAAATGGACATTTTGTGTTGTACATAGTTTGAGATTGATCCATTCTTGTGTGTATGAATGGACATTTTGTGTTGTACATAGTTTGAGCTTGGTCCATTCTTGTTTGTATGAATGGACATTTTGTTTTGTACAGAGTTTAAGATTGGTCCATTCTTATATGCATCAATGGATGTCTTGTTTTGTACATAGTTTGAGGTTGGTCCAGTTTTGTTTGTATTTAGGGACCTCTTGTTTTGTACAAAGTTTGATGTGGTCCATTGTTATTCATATACAGAGACCATGATAAACACAAAGAAATAAATTCTCATGTAAACACAACAGCTGTTTTGACCTGTTAAACCTGTTTAGACAATTGAAACTAAATTGTAAGAAAATGTTAGAATAAGCCAATTCTGGTCATCATTGTCATACCTTAATCTACACTTTTGCCAATTGCATAGACTCAGATATGCTGGTGCATTATTTGAGAGCAGATCTGGGTTAATACAGTTTGCCACTTGATGTAACTTTAAGTGAATATATATAGTAGATCATGTTAATGGAAATGCATTTTTAGGAAAATATTTTTTCTTTTTCTTTTATCACAGCAAGTTTTTAAATTGTCTTGACATATATTTGTGTGTGTGTGTGTGTATATATATATATATATATATATATATATATATATATATATATATATATATATATATATATATATATATATATATATATATATATATATGTCTTTTCTTCATTTTGATGGAATTTTTTAGGAATTGTCATTAAAATGATGTTTGAGTTACAACAATGGAAATTTTTTTACATGAAAATTCACAACAAATTCTATCCTATGTGTAAGATGGTTGGTTAGGGTACTTTGGAAATACACCTTATGATAAATAAATTACTGTTAAAACTATATCAACTTAAAATGAAGTAGTTATTGTATATTTTGATGGTGATTACAATACATTTTTCATTTGATGGTATGAAAGAAAATTTTTTATAATTTCTTAAAAGTTTTGACTAGTATGAGAAAGAGTATATTATTCCCAACTTTTGAATCCTATGAGAAAGATTTTATAATTCCAAACTTTATTGATAATAACAATGTTCTGGAATACTTTTTAAGAAATAGTACTTTTTAATAATAAAAAAGTTGCTTGATAAAAATATTGTATTAAAATTGTAATGTAGGCTGTAATGTTACAATTAATTCCAGATTCAGATAAAAAGATACCATTTTCTCATCATAAAATGTCTGTGTTCAAAAATCTGAAGTCTTGATGCCATATAAAAACTAAATGATTGATGGTAGGATAAAGGACTGGGTGTGCTCAGTTGGTAGAACTTGATCTTCATGTCATTGATAAGGCACAGTCATGTTACACAGATGCAAAGAAGTATGCAGAACTATCTTGATGTATTTTTACAGGCATTGCACTATATTGTAGTTGATAGCAGAATTGCAGACATTTATCAAAGAAATTTAAGGAAGAGGGTCAGGGAGTCAAAACCATCAGCCCACAGTGTGCTATTGAGATAGGTACCTAATGTGAATCTTATATATATTTTAAGGTATACTTGGAGCCTAATTTTGAAGAACATAATGAGTTTGGTGGAGAAGTATTACTTTTTATATGAAAGATTGTTTTGGCTTCAGCTACTAAGAGACTTTTGAATTAATCTGGATGATTGGCAAGTCAAATCCAGTACTGGATTAAACCCTGTGGAGGTCCCTAGGCAGCCGAATCTGGGGGCACCCTTGAAAATTGTTCCCTAATTCATCAAGATCAAATCAATTCAATATTATTTTGATCTGTTGTGATGAGCCCCTAAAAGGGGTGGGGCCCATAGGCTGGTGCCTAATCAATTCAATATTATTTTGATCTGTTGTGATGGGCCCCTAAAAGGGGTGGGGCCCATAGGCTGGTGCCTACTCTGCCTGTAATCTGTAATCCAGCACTGGTCAAATCTAGCTGCAAACAACATAGACCGTGATTTGACATCACATATTGCATCAGCAGATCTGGGTCTGTGTTGTTTTATAGCATCTGACTTGTAAGTATGCATAATGTAGACTATAGTTTATTGTTGCCATAGAGCTATAGGTCCAACTTTTTTTTTCGCTTTTGTGAATTTGGAATATCAAACACAGAATCAGAAAATGTATTCAATCTTTGTAATTATGAATTCAGGTTTTACAGTGGACTTCAAAAATAAAAATGTGTTGTGTGTGTGTGTGTGCATGCACTATTTGAATTTTTTACATAGCTTTAACAATTTTTCAGTCATATGCTCTGATGTCTGCAGTGAAGCAGTTTATAGTGATATCTAGCACTGGGGCATCATGCCACAGACATGTAGCATCATGTCCCACCCAGTCACATTATCTTATTTTGAACTTAATTTAGATCTTGCATTAAAATGTCCTTATTTAGCAAGTGGCAGCCATCATTGAATGATGCTGTCAATAACAAGCTCAATGTGGTCAGTGGTGAATGGCCCACCTTACTGTAAGGATACACAAAATTAAGAATTTGTCATGCTTGTATAACCTGCAGTTACTGTGATAGACTTTCCATCTCAAGCTGTGCATTATCCTTACTGCAATGTTCAGCACATGAAGCAACCTTTTTTAATATGGTGAATGTATCTTCTATTTTAAATTTCTTGAAGGAAGGTAACATTTATTCTAAATATAGTTTTTGCACAACCTATTTTGCTTGAGTATTTTTTTACCAAGTGCACTGTCAATCACCCTTAAGGTTTTTATATTATCTACTTGCCAACTATACACCTACCATTTGCATTATCCATTGATGGGAACTTTCATATAATATCATCACCATCTGTTGTTTTGCTTTTGCATTTTATCACTTGTTGATTGTGAACCACTTTTTTTGCATAATCATGTAACATATGATATAGCTGTACAGTGCTGGTGTGCTGTAAAGCCCAAATCATCAATTAGTAAATATAAGTGAATACTGATGTGTATGGTATTGATGTTATATTTTCAGAAGTTATGTATTTATTCTTGATTTTGAAGACAGAACTTCCAAAGATACGTCACTGTACAGCTATATCATGATATGATACATGATTATAGTCTTTATCAGCTTTTTGTGAAGTTATCATTAGGCATCTGATTTCCCATTGAACTCACTTTTATTTTTGTAATGCAGTTGTTATTATGCTGACATTTACAGAGAAGGGCAGATTATTGTTATACAGACTGTATATAGGTCTGTCAGGCATGTGTTTGTGTGTATGTGTGTGTGTATGTGTATACATGCATGTGCACATGTGTGTGTGTGTGTGTCCTTAAGTTTACCTCTTTGTACACCATTAGGGATAGACTTATGGAACTGACATCACTGTAATAGTTCTGTGGGTATTGACTGCTAACAAGTTTGGACTTTTTTGACAACCCCATATGGTTCGGCTTGAAGGGAAACATTTATTGTATTTATTATTACCATCTAGCTTACTTGTACATTAATTTTCAAGTAATTGTATATATTTATATAGAAATATAATATATAAAAAAATTGACATTTCTTACTACAGTGATAGAATTTCAAAAGCCTTTGATTTTAGGAACAGGTCCACTCAAAAAATAAACTTATTTCAGATGGCCTATATATGTCAGATCATTGAATTTGGTTGCCATAAATAGTTCTATATGCATATTTTGGATTATTTAGAGTAATGACTGGTTAAAAGTATACAACTGATCTTTATTTTTGTTTAAAAAGAAGATCTAGTCCCATAGATCTGTAAATAACATGTGCTTGGTTCATAAAGTCTGTGTGTGTGTTAAATTCTTTCAGAGCACATTAGTCTTGTTTTTGCTTTTCAATTAATTTTCTGGATGGTTTGTATATATGTATTGGCATCCATGCAACTGTGATCTAGCCAAGTTGTACCTTCCAGCATAAATGAATCTTCCAAGGTCATGCTGATATTTATCTGACCCCAGCTTTACTTTGATCCAGGTATCATTTGGAGTCTTTAATCTTCAGGGATTATCAGGTTAATGCACAATATTTTATTCCCTTGAGTAAATAAAGTCATACCACATACTTTAACCTCATGCAGCATAAATCTTAAACTTAAGCTTAGAGTTTGAAATTTTAACAATTCTATAAGTTTAAAATTAAATTAAAATTAAGTTTAGAAACAAGAACTTATAACTTGTCAATGAGGTTGTTTAATTTGCAATATATTTTAAATTTAAATTCTGATAGTATCATCTTTTTGGGGCTTTTTTGTTGCTTGAAATTGAGCTTTGTGCCAAAAAAGTTCTAAAAGTAGGAGGTTTGTATTCATTATCATTTTTTATGGAGGTTTGGAATGAGTACTAATAAGAGTACATGTGTAACTTGTATGAAGGCAAGGTATGAGTACTAATAAGAGTACATATGTAACTTGTATGAAGGCAAGGTATGAGTACTAATAAGAGTACATGTGTAACTTGTATGAAAGCAAGGTATGAGTACTAATAAGAGTACATGTGTAACTTGTATGAAGGCAAGGTATGAGTACTAATAAGAGTACATGTGTAACTTGTATGAAGGCAAGGTATGAGTACTAAAAAGAGTATAACTTGTTTGAAGGCCTGATGTGAGCACTAATTACAGCTGGGTATCACTAGCAAGCAATGCATGTGTCTAATCAGATTGCATTGGTTTTAATAACATAGTTTGCCTTCATCTTTGTTCCCATGCTTGAAATGAGGTGGGAAGGGTTCAGGGCTGTATTTATTGAGATACCATCCATCAGTCACTTTGTAACTCTAATAAGGTATGATTTTTGGACCCCTTCTATGGAGTGCCTAGTAGGGTGTCAAAGGACATGCTTACAAATTTGCATTTGCCACAAGTTTCCTTTCAACAAACTTTGTACTATATATGCTTGTAATAAGTTGGATCCATTTATGATATACACATTCCTAGATATACCATCATGTCATGGTCCCAAAGGTATGGGTCCATAAAAATTATAATGACTAATCAATAGAACAAACAACATAGAAACTGATCTGCCAATGCAGTGTGTCATGGTAGATCAGGGTTAGGGTTGTTTGTAGTTGGATCTGACTTGTATGTAGGATACCCTGGGCTACAGTCCAGTAAGCCAGTAAGGGGTATTATAACCCCTGGATTACAGTCCAGTAAGGGGTATTATGACCCCTGGATTACAGTCCAGTAAGGGGTATTATAACCCCTGGATTACAGTCCAGTAAGGGGTATTATAACCCCTGGATTACAGTCCAGTAAGGAGTATTATGACCCCTGGATTACAGTCCAGTAAGGGGTATTATAACCCCTGGATTACAGTCCAGTAAGGGGTATTATAACCCCTGGATTACAGTCCAGTAAGGGGTATTATAACCCCTGGATTACAGTCCAGTAAAGGGTATTATAACCCCTGGATTACAGTCCAGTAAGGGGTACTATAATCCCTGGATTACAGTCCAGTAAGGGGTATTATGACCCCTGGGTTACAGTCCATTATGGAGTATTATAACCCCTGGTTTACAGTTCTTATAACCACTGGATTATAGTCCATTCATGGGGTATTATAACCCCAGGGCTACAGTCCAGTAAGGGTTATTATAACCCCTGGATTACAGTCCATTAAGAGATTTTATGACCTCTGGGTTACAGTCCATTATGGGGTGTTATACATGCACTTGCTCTGGATAAAAAAATGAATTGATTGATATACTAGTATATGTAGTAACATTTGTTTTTATGGATCTGCATAAACCTTTTTCTTGAGAGCCACAAGACTAATGTAATTATTTTCTTCTTCATGCATTTTTTTGGCCCAGGATATCTCCAGACAAATCATTCATAAAGACAGGGATGATAATTAGTTTTGCAGTAATTTGCTTGTTTATTATTTTTTTGTTTCCACTTATTTGCAAGTGGTTGTTAGAAAGAACATAGGGATAATAGAAAATACATTGATTCTTGGATTTAATGAGTTGAGCTGGTGCACCTGTACTTACAAATTGATATGCCAAAAAAGGTTATACCTACCTTGGAAGACTCCTGTATAATAAACTATTTACCACTTACCAGCTATACATACCAGTGATATAACAAATACCATATTCATAATATAAATGATCCTTGCATAATAGACTATTTTCAATATAGCCAGCTGTACATATAAATGGATATGCTAAATACACTTATTCTTGTCCCAGTAGACACCTGCATAATAGATCATTTGCCAGTTACCAGTTACACTTAAAAATGGATATGCCAAAATACTGTATTCCTGCCTCAAAAAGATAATTGCATAATAAATCATTTGCCAATTACCAGCTATACTTACCAATATGATAAATACCTTATTATTACCTCCAAAGACACTTGCACAATGGATCATTTGCTGCTACCAGCTTTATATACCAGTTTATTTGCCAATGACATTTTTTGTTGCTTTAGCAAACAATTATATAACAGATAATTTGCCAATTACAACTATACTTACAAATGATATACCAAATACACTATTTTTACCACAAATGACACATGCATAATAGACCATTTGCCAGTTACCAGCTGTACATACAAATGGAAATGCCAAAAACCTTATTCCTGAATCAAAAAACATTTGTCATTAGACCATTTGCCAGTTACCAGCTGATCTTAGAAATGGATATGCCGAATACCCAATTCTTAACACAAATGACACATGCATAATTAATAGACCATTTTCTACTTGTGAGCAGTACTTACAATTGAATATGCCAAATACATTATTCCTGCCTCAAAAGACACCAGCATAATAGACTATTTGGGAACCACTGAACAACACCATATTGTATAAATAATAATAATAATAATAATAATAATAATAATAATAATAATAATAATAATAATAATAATAATAATAATACTTTATTTATAGAGTGTGTTCATTAGTCAAGGACTATTTATCCATCAGGTTCTCTTAAGGAGAGTATAACACTGTGCATTATAAGAAAGATAGCAGTAATTACTGTTTTTTTTAGTGTGTTTAGTATTAGAATACTAAATTCTATTATCAATTAGAAATGCATACATCCTCCTGATATCTCTTCATAAAGGCTGATATTTTCAGTAGATCTTTCATATGAGGGGGAGCCCTGAGTGGTGTAAAGCACTCACCATTACCGATCACTTCCATCTCACCTCTGTCTGCATGGATTCGAGTCTTGGGTTCAGCCAATGTGGGTATATGAGAAAGCTTGCAAGTTACTTCTCGTGGGTCAGTGGTTCATTTAGGGTTTTTCCTGGTTCTTCCTCCACCATTTATACTGGCTGCCATGTATAGCCTGTCTTGTGCTGAAAAATGGCAATAAACCTTACAACAACAACAACAACAACATCATCATATGAAGGAGGACTGTACATTCTCTAACTCTTATGTTTTTTTTTTAAATTTCAGCAAGCATTATCTTAATTGCATTAAAATAGATGTTGCAATTACTAACATTCCAGTAATAAATATTAAATTGTAGCTGAAGATTATAGATAGAATAAGTGGTTTGTCATGTGATCAGTGTAGAGTAATTTTATATAATGTGTTTCATACTAAATTGTGGAGTCTTGTTCAATAAGCACGCCAGTATGAGTGTAGCTATGTATTATTGATGCTCTTGCAGCAAATTAAACCCATAAAAGATGAGAAATTGCTCCTCTATTTCCATTGTGAATCATCACCTGATGATGTAGGTTGTCGGTAGCTTTCCCTGCATTGACCAGTCAGTCCTCTATCACTCATTGAGAAACTTCAACTTCAAGATAATGGGATGAAAATGTTGGATGGAAATTATATAAAAGGACTACTGTAGGTGTACATTCATTTAACACTGCTTCAGTCCACTGGATGAAATTGAATTTATAGAGCTGGAAAGCATTAAGACATAATAGAGATAATTAGATAACAGGAAAATGGGACTATATGATTTGTGGGATTCACTATAACCAATTTGACAAATGCATGGGCATCTGCAGGAACTTTGGGGGGCGGAAGCAAGCCATAATCCAGAAAGAGGGGTATACACAAAGCCAGTATGCATTGTAATACATACAGATGCATTAACAAATGACCATTCCTCTTTACGTGTAAAAAAACAATCCACTATTAAGCAAATGCATCATGATAAAAATATGGCCAATGGGAAGAGGGAAGCAGTTGATAAAATCTGCCTTCAATATCGTTATTTAATTTAGGCATCCACTGCCAGCCATTGGGGATCATGATTTGGTCCTGCCTGTCAAATGGTTCACATGTCCAGCCTGAGAAGATTGGTAATAAAAAAATTGGAAATCAAAGTTTATTGTGAATTAAATCCCAAATAGTCCTAAAAGTTCCACCACAAGTCTAAAAGTATATTTGAAATGAATTCTGGTGGTGTTCCAAAATAATTAATTCTAATCTTAAAATGTTCTGATATACCAGTATCCTGGAATAGTGATGATGGGCTAATAGTCTTGATGTATCACAATCATATCATCAGAATTGTCTCAAAATGAATTCATTATAATTCCAAAATAGTGATTTAATCCAAAAAGTATCAATGAGCATTTTGTAATTCAAAAAAAATAATTAAAATGAAAAAAATCACTCAAATTAAGTTGACAACTAAAGACAACTAAAAGACTGACTCCATTTTAGATGCGAACATAGGAATGATTAAATCTAATATGAAAAAACTTAAGACACAATAGTTGGACCAAGATGAGGGTCAAAAGTTACTGCAGAACATTCTAAGTTGTCAAGAAGATGAACTCTTTTACTTAAATTTTGATAAAGATGACAAACATCAGGTAGGCATAGAATTCATGAGAAGAAAACAAATGTCCTTATAACAAATCTATGTAAACATGTTTACCTGCAAATAATAATAATCATACTACTACTACTACTACTACTACTACTACTACTACTACTACTACTACTACTAATAATAATAATAATAATAATAATGATAATAATAATAATAATAATAATAATAATAATAATAATAATAATAATACACTGTAATCTCAAAATAAAATCTACAATCATAAACAAAAGTTAGCTGCCAGTATGTAACATATTGATGAGAAAAAGACATTAATCAGGTGGGCCAAAACTCCTGTACTCATTTATAGATGAAGGTCATTAGCACAATACAAATTAAATATACATAACAATTACACAAAATTGAAATTTGGCTGGCATATTTTTATTCATATACAGATGACCTAATTACATGAAGCCAACAAAGCAGTTTTAATTTTTTTTTCCATTTTTTTACACTTGGATTTTGTTTTCCATGGATATGGTTAGCATGATTAAGCAAACGCTATTCCAGATGTCAGATTGAATTGTGTGGGTCTGTTTCTGTTTATGTGCCAATGCCCTATATTATTATACCATTTCAGCCATTTTTCAGTGTTGTTTTACAGTTTTTTTGACCTTCTGGACTTTAGGATTTTGACCAAAACCTTTTAGCATGATTAGGCAGATACAGTAGTCCCCCTCTTGAACAGCCCCTCTCTCCAGAGGCCACCCACTTATTACGACCAGAATCTGAAGGCACTGACAAATTTGTGTTCAAAATTACTTTTCACAAAAGGCCACCTGGCCAACGTAACCAGCTGCCAGCATATTTGTGCAAAAATATAAAATTTATTCCTCACAAGCAGCAACATTTTATTTTGTATTTTTTATCCAGAACCAATTTTATTCATGATGTGTGTTATACATTGATCAAGAATTAAATGGCATGCCCTCTTTTAGAGTCCTAAAAGTTTTGTTATATTTGAATTAGAGGTATTAGCCCAAATTATATTACAATAGTCCAGATATGGCTGAGTATGACTTGTATAAAAGATGACCCTATACTGAAGAGGAATGTATATTTTGATTTTCTTCAGTAGCCAAAGAGTTTTTGAAACTTGTTTATAGGAAACAGACCAAGTAAGATAGTTATCAATGAAAACACGAAGAATTTTATACTGAGAGGTCATATTGAGACTCACAATGTCAAATATAACCTGGTTTGTTGCTTAATTCAGCCTTGCTTGTTTTTGCTGTGTTGTTTCTAGTAGGGTTTTTGTTTTTTGTGTTTATAATCATACTGTTTTCCTTGCATGATAATTCCTTTGAGAGCATTTGTAAATTATTTTCAAGTACAGTTTTGGTTTTACCCATCATCTGCATAGAGGTCAGTGTAAGAACTCTTAAGAGGTAAGTCATTGTTAAGTAGAATGGATATCAGAGGTCTGACGATAAAGTCCTGTGGTACTCCACAGTTAATATTTTTTACTTTTAGAAAATTGACCAATTAAAAATACTTTTTGTACTCTATAAGTTAAGTACCAAGAAAGCCAGTTTAGGGAGTTTTCATTGCATTGATAGATTTTTAGTATTTCAGGCAAAATTTCATGGTCTACAAGATCAAAAGCTTTTCAAAAATCAACCATAATGGTGACTGATGTTTTCCCCATGATCTGATGCTTTCAGCCATTTATCAATCAAAGATGTAAGTGCCATTTCATATGAATGATTCTGTTGAAAGCCAGACATTTGTCTTGTTTGGGTAGTTGAGGAAAGAATCATGTATATATTTTTCTGGTAATTGGAAAAGACAAAAAGGAAGGATAGAGATGAGTCTAGTTTTTTAGATCATCTTTTGTTCCAGCTTTATGCATGGAAATTACCTTGGCAGTTTTCCATGTCTGTGGAAGCTTATTAGACCTAATAGTTTCATGAAAGGTATGCTCTCTACTATTGCAGGTGTAGCTGCCTTTACTAGCCTTGGTCCAGTCATCAAGTCCTGTAGCTTTACAATCATCCATTTGTTGAATATGCTTCAACAAGACTCATTTCAGGAATTTCAAACTTTATATTGTTTTGTAATTTTTAGCACAAAAAGTTTTGAGTTCCTTATGATCAAATGAAGTTCTGGGTTCTTTAAGTTTTTCAGTAATTTGAACAAAAAAGTCATTAAAAATATTTGAGATGTCAGTTGGATTATCATTATAAATGCATGTCCTCATGAATGAGGAGTAAAATTTCAGTTTAATTCCCACATTTCCCTGCAACAAACTCTTTAAAAGTTCTCCAGAAGGCTTTTGGGTTATTTCTATTTTCATCCATCACTTTTTTTAATGCACTTCTTGACTTGACATATCATTTTATTATCTTTATTCCTCTCAATTCTACATTCAGCTTGATTTCCTACAGATTTTAGTTGGTCTCGTTGCTTTGTTGCATCTTTTGAGATCCAGCTAAGTTGGTGGTCTTTATCCTGTTTTAAAAGAGGCAGGTTTGTTTACTGTTATATAAAGAGAGCTTTCTCTTCCAAAATGGGCATATATGTTTTAGGGGCATTGTTAATAATTTTGTCAGTGTGTGTTTGTTATGATGCTTGAACCTCTGAAAATTTACTAAAAAAAATTTCATGAGTAGCATTCTGTGAGATATGGAAAATACCTTATTTATCCAACAATAAGTCCACAGGGAATGATTAGCCAGCCTTATATTTAAAAAATTGGAATGATTTATTAAGGATACATTTATCTGATAAAATATGATGAATTTGGTCTTATTATGGCAGAAATATTTAAGTAATTCAAAAAGACAAGTTATATTTTATTTAATTTTTTCTTCAGATTGGTCAGTATAGGGGGGCACATTATTAACCAAACATATTATATATGAAAATGTACATATTCAAAGTTGATGAATTAAACGCTTATGTTTAATCAACTTAAATATAATAAATATAATATATAGTAAAGCTTTGAACAGTTGAAGTGTCATGGACCTAAATTTTTTGTTAAATTTTTTGTTGTTCTTGGCTCATTGAGAATGTGTTCCACTGCAAATAAAAATAAAAATAACAACTGCCAGCTTCATTGAGAAATCCATGTATGTAATGTGAGTTTACAAACATCGATCCAGATTGGATCTTCAGAACTCCAAAGGTTTGGTGTTTTCTGGCACAGCAATACAAGTAGTTAATTGATTCCAGTGTTGAATCCTGGGGTAATCTTAGTAGTGCCTTGGCAAAGAACACACCATAGCAGGTAAGCCAGGCTGACATGTTGATGGCAGGATTCAAACCTGAATAATAATGATTTACATGCACATTCAGGTAAACATATCTGGCCAGTTTGGCTGTAGATGAAGTTGGCAGATAGATGGTCATTTTATGGGGATTAAATTAATGTAGATGAAGTTGGCTAACAGATGGTCATGTATATGGGTGTTAAACTAATGTATACATCTCCAAAATTTGGTATAAAATGTATGTAGGTTTGTAGAAAATACATAAACTTCATAAAATTCTGTTAATTATGAATGTTTATGTCCAGCATCTTAGATATATAAGACTGATTGGATTTGCTTACTGACCATATGTTATATAGTGTTGACATATGTTGTTGATTACTGTATTTGCATATTTACCATTCCATTACATTAGTGAGAATTATAAGGTCAAGAAAATTTGGTCATTCAAAGGAAGCAAGTACTCAATATTTAAATTTGTAATCATTAGCCAGATGCAAGTCTCGCCTTGTTGATGTGACTCACACTGGCCTTGAAGAGAAAAACTAGTAATCAGACCATGGTTCATTTTAAATTGTTTCCTGTCATGTAATCAATATTATGGTTCTTTGTGGCCAAATTTCTTTTGGTATGGTCATTTTCTATGTACAATGGCAGGTCATGGAGGAATATATCTCTAGCAAACATGACAGAAATCCCCAGTTGAAACAACTACATGGTACTGGTATTTTTCCCTCCTGCAGACTTGTATGCTTTGTTCATGGGTGATTATCTGATTTTGAGGTACTCTGTTTCAATGCAGTATCCTATTTTACAGTTTGGAATGTACATGTACACTATTTACACATGAGCCGAGCCTCTCTTTTCTTGCAGCAACATTAAGCACATGGATGTACACAAGTATAAGCACATAAATGTGTAGATATCAGAAATGCAAGTAATCAGATAGATGTGTGTAGGTATTAGAAACATAAATAAGCACATTGATGTGTGTAGGCATAAGAAATACAAGTAAGCACATATATTTGTGTAGGTATCAAAAATACAAGTAAGCACATAGAGGTGTACATACAGGTATCAGAAATGTTGGTAAGCACATGTGTATAGGTATCAGAAACAGTAAGCATATACATGTGTGTAGGTATAAGAAACACAAGTAAGCACATAGCTGTGTGTAGGTATCAGAAACATGAGTAAGCACATAGCTTGTGTGTAGGTATCAGAAACACAAGTAAGCACATTGCTGTGTGTAGGTATCAGAAACATGAGTAAGCACATAGCTTGTGTGTAGGTATCAGAAACACAAGTAAGCACATTGCTGTGTGTAGGTATCAGAAACATGAGTAAGCACATAGCTGTGTGTTGGTTTCATAAATGTGAGTAAGCACATAGATATGTGTAGGTTTCATAACTGAATAAGCACATAGATGTATTTAATTATCAGAAACATAAGTAGGCACATACATATGTGTAAGTATCAGAAACACAAATAATTAAATATTGTTCTTTTTTTAAAACTCTTACAGATTTTAATTTATATTATCTTTGATATGCTGATTGTTTTTTTTAACACAGCCTATTAAACATGTTTCCTATATCATGCTGATGAAAAGGGATCTTTTTGCACACTAAAGCAGCCAAGCCATGCTGGTCTGGTCAGGTACTGAACTCAAGATAAGAGTCCAGCACTCCAACACTATTACCTACAGCAGATCCCAAATACTTGTCCTGTTGATATTTGAAAACTTTGAGATAATTTATAATACAGTTGTGTCTCTGGTACATAAATGTAATAATATATCCCCCAAAATATGAAACTAATATGATTCCAGTTTGATTTTATTGATTTTTCATGCCTATTCAAAAATTGTTTTGAGCTGAAAATATCAGCAGATTACAATACATTAGTTTCACTGCTAAGAAAACTTTACAAATTAAAATAATCATATAGAATTAATAACCAGGTGTGAGCTCTATATATATATATATAGTTGATCATATGATAATGCAATGGTCTTTCATGCAGCATCTGGCATCAATTGGCACATGTTTGTTATCACAGCTTCCAAACTTAGCTGGGATCATTGTCATGGACATTCATCTCATGATCTGGTTGGTCCTAAATGAAACTGGTGACTGTTGGACATTCAGTATGCACGGCCAGTGCATGGCTATGATTGAAGCCATTTTACAAGATTTTTTTTTATGACAGATTCTTCTGGATGGAAGGCCATATTGAAGCATGGCCAGTGCATGGCTATGATTGAAGCCATTTTACAAGATTTATTTTATGACAGTTTCTTCTGGATGGAAGGTCATATTGAAGCATGGCCAGTGCATGGCTATGATTGAAGCCATTTTACAAGATTTTTTTTATGACAGATTCTTCTGGATGGAAGGCCATATTGAAGCATGGCCAGTGCATAGCTATGATTGAAGCCATTTTACAAGATTTATTTTATGACAGTTTCTTCTGGATGGAAGGTCATATTGAAGCATGGCCAGTGCATGGCTATGATTGAAGCCATTTTACAAGATTTTTTTTATGACAGATTCTTCTGGATGGAAGGCCATATTGAAGCATGGCCAGTGCATGGCTATGATTGAAGCCATTTTACAAGATTTATTTTATGACAGTTTCTTCTGGATGCAGTTTCTTCTGGATGGAAGGTCATATTGAAGCATGGCCAGTGCATGGCTATGATTGAAGCCATTTTACAAGATTTTTTTTATGACATCTTCTTCTGGATGGAAGGTCATATGGAAGCATGGCCAGTGCATGGCTATGATTGAAGCCATTTTACAAGATTTTTTTTTATGACAGCTTCTTCTGGATGGAAGGCCATATTGAAATGAGCTGTTCACTAAAGTCATCTTAATAGCCATCATGGCATCCATCTTGAAAATCTTGTTATCTATACTTCTTCAGCATGAATGATTTTATCAGTATGGGGTATCACTGAAAGAATTCAGATGATGTCTAGTTGGACCTAAATAAAACTGATGCCCATGGACATGCGGTTGGACATCCAAGAGGGATACCATGGTAGCCATCTTGAAAACTTGTCACTATTCATCCTGAATTAATGGTCATATTGTCATGGAGTGTTTTGTAATTCCAGTGAATAATAATTTTGTAATTCCAGTGAATAATAATTTAAATAAATAAATGCACCCAAATTAAAAACTGAACATGGCAACAAGACTGGTTCAGTTTCAGATGTTTGCGCAATAATGAATAAACCTAATCTAAACAAGTTTATATATCCCTATACTTCATCTAGGTTGCAGTGACCATTTTCTGGAAAAATGCTGTCTTAATAGGAAATTTAAGTTCTGTGTGTGTGTGTTTAATTAAAAAAATTTATGTAGCTTTAACAATTTTCCAGTCATATCGCTACGATGTCTGCAGTGTGACAGTTTATAGTGATGTATATGAAAGTAAAAAATTTACAATTAATAATGATCTGTTTTTAATCAATACTCATAAAGAAATATTTGCTATGTATTATGTTTTTTTTCAAAATATATGTCCCTGTTCAGGTAGATCATTAACGTGATTTTTAGATAAAGGTCAATTACAAAATACATAGATAACATATAATGGATAAATACTTTTAAAAAATGCAAATTAAATATGCAGAGCAATGTTTCAATGTGGAACTACTCTGATCAAATATTTCTCCTGTTTAAATTGAGCTCTCTCAATGGTTCTTAGAATTTTTCTGATTTTGTTGGTATGTCCTTTTAGGCTCTCAACCCACAGGTGTGTTAATGTAATGAGTAATAAATCTTCTGATTTCACATTTTCTTTTAATGTGCATAGTGCTATTTTCATCATGGAAGGGCAGGTCACATACCAAGATTTTGAAGAGATCTTTATAGCATTCTCTTTCAGCAGTGGGTGGGTGTACCACAGGAAAGTCCCATGAAATGCCCACCCTACTTCCTTATCTGTGATTGAGTGAGGTCTGGGACCTTTCTGAACTGAGTCCTACTTAGGGACCTCCAAGAAAGTTCCTTTCTTGTCTTCTGTAGTCTCTTTGGAGACTCTCTCAGTGGAGTTTATAAATGGGTGAGAGTGATTTGCACCCTCCCATTAGAGAGGAGCACATTCTGTGATGACATGGAGGAGCAGCACCTTAGTTTTCCCACTTGGACAAAGACTAAATTATGCCTTATAACAAAGGAGGAGTATCGCCCACTTTAATTCAGAAGGTCAGGGAGTGAGTTGCCACCCTCTGTGAAGGGGAAGTGGAACCCTCTAACTTGGTGGAAGCTGAAAGCTAGCATCATCAACTGTTTAAATTTTTTGGTTAAAGTTTTTAATTTGCATGTATTTCCTTGATAGCTTCTCATCATCTAAATTAATTTGACAATATACTTGCCCTTTTTATCTTGGTGTCAAGGTTACAGTCATAAAATTTACATAAAATTTTTGGTGTAAGTGTTTAGATTTTCATAACTCGCTCAGTTTTTCATAATTCTTGATTTAAGGCAATTCATTTGGTGGCAAGAATGCATGCATCCTTTTACTTATAAGTCGGAGCTTGAAAATTAAAACAAACATGCTAGAATTTTGCTAGTTACAATTCTGATTGACCAATTTGCTAAGTTGTCATTTGCTAACTAGAGTAGAATCAAGTTGTTACATGGCATATATACTTTCATGCCTATATAATGTCAGTCTAAGTTGCATTCATAAAGTCAGCATGATTCTTAGTGGGATTATTTTCACTGAAATTATTTAGAGGAAATTTTGCTGCCAGCTGAATGACAGGAATTAGGCATGCTTAGTGGACATGCAAGAATTGCATAGGTCACTGTCTCCTCATGACAGGAATAACTGATCTTTCTAATGCAAAATTCCTTGTTTGCTCAAAAGTTAAAAAATATTTGTGCTTTAAATTTATTTAGATACACTTCCACTGATATTGAAATATTTTTTAAGTTTCTTTTTTTTTTGTTTCAAGCCTAAGCAGTAAAGAAAATACAAAAGAACCTTCAAGCTTTTTGGAAGGTCTAATGCTTATTTTTCTTTAATTATTTGTTTTAAAAACCTCAGTGTATACTGGTAGTCTACAGGTTTTTGAGAGTATTATGTAGGGGAAACAACTCTTTTGGGCTTATCAGAAGTTAATAGATCTTGCACTGAACACAGGATCCAGTCCCATTGTATAGCACCTCAAAATAACATGGTTCTGATATAACACTAGTAAAGCCATTGATCTCATTGTAAAGCACCTCAGTATAACACATTCTCTGATATAACATTAGTATAGTCATAGATCTCTTTGTAAAGCACCTCAGTATTATACATTGATATAACACTAGTATAGTCATAGATCCCATTATATATCACCTCATTGTAACATAGTCTCAGTTATAAACTAATCATGGATTCCATTTTAAAGTACCTAACTGTAACAGTTCCTGATACAATGCTTGTAATGGATCCTTATGAAGCACCAGAGTATTTTTCTGTTACTGATATAATACTAATAGTGATGGATCCCATTAAACTGGCTGGATTATATTTGTTGACATTATCCAGTATAAGACAAATTCACCTATATTGAAGTCCACTTTTATGGTTTTCTTTAATAATGCTTTTAGTGAGGGTTCACTGCTATATACACAAACACAATGCAGATCCAACTTCCTTTTACATAGACAAAGGATTGTTATTCCATAATTTTCCTGCAGATAGGTTTGATGTCAATGTCAAGCCATAGCTAATATAATTTTGACAGCTTATGTTGTTGTTTTCAGTTTAACACCATTTCTCAATACAAGATAGGCTATACATGGTGGCCAGTATAACTGGTGGAGGTATGAAAGAGCCTGGGAAAGCCCCAGTAAGATACTTATCCATTGGAAGCTGCTGGCAGCTTTCTCACAAACTGGCCAAGCCTGTGACTTGAACTCAAGTGGACAGAGGTGAGATGACAATGATTGGTAAAGGCAGGTGCTTTAGACAATTTGGACACAGGACACCTTTTGATGGTTTATAAATTCAGATACTTCTCATTCACATTTAATAGTTACTTTTAGCGGTTCTGACCTGCAGATTACCTCAGTTGTTCTGGAACTTAAGTAAATACACCTGTTTGCAGACCCATATTCCGAAAAGTTGCCTCCATTTATTAATACAGTATAAGGTTTCCAGCAGTTAAGATAGGGCATCTTGCTCTTAATTGAATAACTGAATATCTTTTGTGAACTTGTAAAATGTTCAGGAAACTACAGGATTCTTGTATCAGATATGATTTGACTTATTGAAATATCAGATATGAAGCTGAAATATTTTGTTTACTTTACACTTTACTATTTATAAAAAAGGCAGAAAGTTCCTCATTTTTCTTTTATCTCTTGTTTGAGGGATGAATCCCCCCCTCACTGCCCATTCAAGTTATTAGACATGAATGAATGTACATTCAATTGATATTTTGGTGTTATTGCTTGGCTATAACTTCATGTCAAGAATATAATAGAAGATAAAGTATAAATAAATCTATAAACTTTAATTTAATAACAGGCATATTTTGTAAAAACATTAATTGATCATTTCTTGGAACTTGGGATATTTTGTTAAAATAATAATCCATGAGAAAATCCAACAATCCTATAAGTTTTTGGAAATGGTTTTACAAAGTGAAAAAATTTTGAATTCAGATTTTTCATATATATATATATATGCAGTACAGGAAAGGAATTATTTTAATATTGTTTACAAAACATTTCAACTTAACAGAAGGCACTTGCAAATTATACTTATTGTATATTTATCAAACTACCATACTTGCACACATACTTACATTTACTCATACTTAGTTACCCTTGACTTATCACAGTTATCAGAAAAAAGAAGCCAACAGTTTGATATTCAGCAGGCACCTGCCAACTCTTGTGTGGTTTTTCTGATGGGTTTTGATAAGAAAAACTCATGTTATTGAGTGACTTTTCTCCAAATCTTGTGGAAGTTAGAAAGATATAGAGATTTTCCCTTTAGCTAATAGACATGTGTATGCCTTTGATGTACTTTGATTGTTGATGAAAGAAAAAATACTAAATGGAAATTGTAACACAACCACTCAGTACTTGAACACCTTAGAGTTGTTTTTTCACAAGATTATAAGTTGTCCCTTTTTTTTCCTTCTTTCCAGATACCTTCTTATCAGATACATCATTAATTCTCCTTTGAATCTGAAAGGGTTTTTTTTTTTAAACAGAAGCAGTGTGTTTGTTTTGAATCATGGCTAATCTTTACAGACTCAAGTCTAACTTTGTGGTCATTGTTTACCACCCACCAATACATCAAACCTCCCTTTCTTATCACTTCCATATAACAGTTACATGTACATCCAACCTTCCTTTGTGGTCAGGCCTTCAATTGTGGTCACTTGTATATACCCCCACACAGTACATCAAACCTCATTTTGTGGACACTTGTATATAGCATCAAGCTGTACATTAAGTCTCCCATTGTTGTCTTTTGTGAATAGCATCTGCATGTATGTCAACTTTCCATGGTAGTCGTTTGTTTTGACAAATTGTTTAGTATCCACCTGGTCAAGCTTCCCTTTGTGTCACTTCTGTATAGTACCTACATATACATCAAGCCTTCCTTTGTAGTCAGTTTTATATATAATGTGTCTATCCACCACCCCCTTTGTGGTCACTTCTATATACCACTCACCAGTACATGACTACATGAAGCCTCTTCTTGTGGTGACTTATATATAGCACCCACCTGTACATCAAGCCTCCCTTTATGGTCACTTTTGTTTGCCACACACCTGCACATCAGTTTTTGGTCACTTGTGTATAGCACTCACTTGTACATCAAGCAATGCCTATGTGATTACTTCAGTATTATCCACCATTGTAAAGCTTCACTTTGTGGTATAAAAGTTTTCTGTATAGCAACCACTTGCAAATCAAACCACCATTTGTGGCAACATCAGTATTGTACAAACCTGTACATCAGCCCTCCCTTTGTGGTCACTTCATTATAGCACCAATCTGAATATCAAACCTCCCATTGTGGTCACTTCTGTATTGTATCAATCTGTACTTAAAGCTTTCCTCTTTGGTCACTTTAGTATACATCAAACCTTTCTTTGCATTCACTTCTATGTTGCATACACCTGTGTATCAAGTCTTTCTTTGTTGTCTCTATTTTGTTGTATCAACTTAAAGCTACCCCCTTTGTGGTATCTCTATATAGCACCCAGCTGTGGCTAAAAGATTAAATTCAGTAGGTTCATTTAACAGAATATAGAGAAGGGGGGACGAGCCAGTTAAACTATTTTTTTGCTGAAATACATTGCAGTAACATGTCATGGGTAGAAAAACATCTTCAGAGTCATTGAATCTTGAACATCCAGTGGTATAAATTTGACATTTAAGGTCATTATCAAATTAGAGTGAAATTTACATGGTAGTGAATATGAGATATAATATTGAAGGATGGCCACATTTGACTCTTGGTTTTGGAGTTGGAGGTGTTGCCTTGGTGCCAAGTCTAGGACCAAGTATGAAGTACAGTGGAGGGGAACCAAAGAATCCTACCTCTGTAGATTGGGGTGGGTGGTGCATGAGCAAGTTCCAAGTCTTGTCGTAAGCACCTCTGTTAGAACATGTAGTTGTATCCGCTCCCCATAATCTGCTTTGCAAAAGTATGCCACTCCAGTCCTACATTTGTGACCTCACTAGACTGAGAGGTATGATTTTGTACATCTCCCATATTTTATTGAAGTAAAGATGATAGGTATGATAGTGTACATTCCCCATATTTAAGTAGTGTACATCCCCCCTACTTTATTTAAATAAAGATAAGAAGTAGGTATGAGAGTATACATCCACCATACTTTGTTTAAGTAAAGGTAAGAGATATGAGAGTGTACATCCACCATACTTTATTTAAGTAAAGATGAGAATAATGAATCTGTATATCACCCATATTTTACTTAAGGAATTATGAATGACTTGGTTGAAATAACAACAGCAACATATGGAATTATAACTTCATTGATTTTAATCTATATTTTAGGTGAAAAGGTCTTCTAGAGGGATATTTCCATGTAAACATACTTAAGATCATGAAGCTGACTGGTTGAAAATGGGTATACTGTCTAACAAGGTAGGTACATCATGTTTATACTTAGTGTGTGGGGGGGTGAATGAATTGTGTCTCATTGATTTTACAGATTTGTATCTTGACATCTGTTCTAATTATCAATCCTCTTATGAAAGAGTTACTGTTGACAGTTCATGCCAGGTTTCGTCCAATATTTAAATTCAGAAATAAATGAAGATTGACATCTAAAATGAATGAAGATTTAATTTTTTAGGCATTTTTAAATTTAATTTCCTTCTGGACAGTATTCCTTACTTCCATGTTAATTTCATATAAGCAATCAGTTGTAATTACTGTGGTATCAATTAGTCATTACTGCAGGAATTTTCGGTATCAAGTATTTACAATTCCATATAGATGTTGTCAAGAGTTTCTTTTTCTCTCACTCCATTTGGCATATATGTTGATTTTGAATATGATTACAGTGTGGAAGCCAATTTGAGTTTGTTTGGTTCTAGTTAAAGTTTTATTGCATTTTCTACCCCGTGTTAGTTATGTAGACAGTTACTTTTAGGTGGGAAATCAGAGTCTGGTAAATTGGTGGCGTTCAAAACACACCAACCTCTTCCACTATGGTTCGTTGGTAGGGAATGACCTCCCACGGTGTAATTTACCCAGTGTGGATGGATAGAAAGAAGAATGCAGATCTCTGAACAAGTATATTGAAGAAATAAAATGAGCCCTCTTTTCAATGAACAAATATAAAATTTTATCAATTCAACAACAGAATTTCAAATGGAAGAAATCAATTTCTTTGTTACAAAAGAAGAAAATGTACTAACATGAACTCAAATAAAAATGAAAAAAAACATACAAATTTCTTTTACTATTACCATTACTGGTCTGTGACAGAATTCTATTCTTCATTGCCTACAGATGTGACCTTTGAGTTCGACAATGAGAGACATCATCACCTATTTTATGCTACCCAAGGCCACTTTCACATAATTTTTAGTGAATCCCAAATTGTATTCAGGGTATGTGCTCTGACATCCCACTCTGACATAATTGTCCAGATATTTCACAATGGGTGCGAAAGGTCATAAAAAACTTATACCTGTTCAATTCTGATTTGATTTACATATTATTTATGCCCTGCAATGATAGTGATAGGGGTAAATAGTGTTTCTTTTGTCAATCTATCCATCATACCTTGGTTAAGTTTTCCATTGAGAGGAACTGGTGAGGCATCCATGTTCTACTAATATATTTCTAGTTTAAAGAATGGTGAAGATTCTTAAAACAATTATTGGAAACTTGCTGCAATGGAAAGATAGTTGCTAATATGCATTGCCAAAAACTTCATCAGTTTTGAAGTGTATGTGAAATAATATTATCTGGAGTATTCTTTATAGACTGAATACATTTGTACTTAAAACATGTTACCAATATGCTTTTAAGTAGTGTTTACCTTTTATCCTGATAACATCAGCAGTTATGAATGATAGTCTGTTGTAATGCACTCTATGGCAGCTGGGTTTCTGATAATGAATTAACATGATTTTTCAGTATACCAATTCCTCATGGGGGGTGCTTGATATTTTCTGGGGTCTCATGAGGGGTGCTTGATATTTTCTGGGGTCACATGGGGGGAATGGGATTTCTTTTTTGTAAATACCTTGAGCTATATAGATCTTGATCTACTATCACTTAATGAGCCTCAATGAGAATTTAATTTTGAATTTGAAGGATCCATTAAGAAGAAATAGGAATTACAGATAAAACTGGGTTTAAACTTTGAAATCAAAACACCTGAATCTTGATAGATACTATAAGCAGACATATGGGGGCCATGTGAAGACTTAATGAAATAACAATTGAGCCTAAATCAAATAGATATATCTAGGGTACTGTTCACAACACCCTCTGCATGAGAAGGTCGTCATGACATATTTTCTGACCTGTATCAGAAAGGTGCTTCAAACCATTCAACAAACATTACTCCAGTTTTTATTCAAATCAACCCAAAAAAATAATTTTGAATTTTTTTAATAACAACTTCCAGTGGTGAACTCCAAGATTCTTAGATAAAATAGTGAAATATTATATTGAAAAAAATTTGCAGGGCAACATTTTGGCTGTGTCTACCGTAGTTTTACTAGTATAAACAAACGAGTGGTTTTGAATTACTGTTTATTTTCTGATATCTTAAGATACATTTTGGTAGGAGTTTGGTTTTGGCAATACAAGAGCTATGATTTTGAATGGCTGCTCTCATTTTGTGCTAAATGCATGAGATAAATTGTTGACCATGATTCATACCATCATTTGTACCATCTATAGTTACTTATAAGTCAAGTCACACTGCTAAATACAAAGATCCTGATTTACCATAGCATAATGCATTAGAAGATCTGGGTCTATGCAGTTTGTTATGTGTAATCAGTAGAACATCAATATGGTCCCTGATCTGCAGGCGCATTATGCTACACCTTGTCAAGATCTCATGCAACCTGACAAAAACTACTCACATAGTTAAAGAAGTGTTGGGTCATCATTGGAATAAGAAAGTTGAAGACCTGTACTGCAATGAAAAATTTGACATTCTCATTCAGAATCCTCTCTCTTTTGAAGTCAAAACTTTCTACAAACTTTTGCAGATCTCCAATTTCTCCTGAGCTGACTTCTCTGTTCTGTCACATGTATACAATTCGAAATGTTTGATGTGTGGTACAGTATATTGTTTAGAATATCTTAACACTGGTTTTAAGTACATGTAATTACAAATTGAGACCAGTCTGCTCTCCTCTTAAGCATTTGTTAATATTGAAGAGTCAGAGTGAAGTACATGTATCAAGGACTTTATCAAAACAAGTGAATAATTAACTTTATTTACAAAGTATAGACTTTCAGTAAAAAATGTTCTCAGCAGAACATCCTTTTCTCTTAAGAGAAACTTTTATTATCCTTTAATCAACCTTTACCAAATTGAGGGAGTGATTGGAAAATTCACTCCACTCAGAGAAACTTTCACTTGCTGTTTGAAGTTGGAGGAGTGAATTTTCAACCCCAGGAATTCTGATTTGAAAAATATGAAAAAAGGGTGATGATGACTACAAAACCTCGGAATTCTTTTAAAGCTCACCAACTCCACAGGTTCAAATCTGACAAAAATATGATAGTCATTTGATAGTTTCCTTGTTTAGTGCAATGTCATACTGTGGTTAGTATTAGTATGTACCCACTAGTATTAGTATGTACCCACTAGTATTAGTATGTACCCACTAGTATTAGTACGTACCCACTAGTATTAGTACGTACCCACAAGTATTAGTATGTACCCACTAGTATTAGTATGTACCCACTAGTATTAGTATGTACCCACTAGTATTAGTATGTACCCACTAGTATTAGTACGTACCCACTAGTATTAGTACGTACCCACATACTCTTATATTTACTGATCATAAACAAAATTATAGGTTCTAAATTTAATTCTAATGTAGTTTACCAACATCTGATCATTCTTAATTGTTCAGTGTTCTGCACATTAGTTATTGAATCCCAAAATGTCTGGATGAAATGTTATCAGTTGCTGTGGACTTCAATAGTGGTAACATGGCACTTAATTGCATCAAACAGAGGGGACATAGGTCCAGCAATGACCAATACAAGGTGTTGTTTAATGTCTCATTTGTGAGATATTGTTTGGCGTTCAGTCCAGTTTCGACTGGATCATATCATTTGACTGTTTTCATCTTAAAATGTTGATGAACTTTAACATTAATTTTGTTGTCTTTTTTCGGGACAGAATTTAAAGCATTTGGCAACAAATATTGGTCAACAAGGGAAGAAAAGGTGAATAATTGTTAGTCTGTGGTTTGTGTAATGGAATTCCCAAGAATGACACCTATTGCTGAAATACATGTGATACTAAATTCCTACATAATTTGTATGTATTAAAACAACAGTTATTTGTTTGAATACAATTAACAGTTTTTAATAAGCTTTATCATGAATAAACATGATATTCATTTATATGTAAAGCTATTTTATAAAGTTGTGTCTGTTTATTTATCTGTATTCCCCATTATAAATTATTCTGATTAAATTTAATATTGTATTTGATGTAGTTTAACACTATAAATTTAAAATTTTATTATTTAGGTAAATTTCTTCAGGTTTAAGCTCATCATAATAAGTGTACACTGATCATATTAAAAACAATATTTCCATTACATGTATGTACATACTGAAAGAGTTAACTAGCTGTGGGGGAACTCCACATTGGAGGTGTATTATCTTTCCCAGATGGTGAATAAAGGATGTGTAAGATTAATTTTTGAAACTGAATCAACTGATTAATTAGTAACAAGCATACATGCCAAGTGGCATGTTAGTAATAAGCAATCATACATGCATGATGGAATTTTTTATGTTCCTAGAAAACCATGACATCTAGGCAGATTTTTAAACAGCCACTTCTTTCCTCATGGTACATGCTGAGATCAAGAAACTTGGTAAGTATGGACATTTTTTGGAATGTTATGGCTAGAAGGAGTGGTATGCACTTAATGTAGACATGTGAGGATATGGTATATTACAGACTCTAGGCCAGCAAAACCTCAGTAATCAGGTTTCATCCCATTCATGCATTCAGTAATCTGGATTTAAAAAATCATTTCAAAGATGATCAGAGACAATCTGTTCCCAGAATTTGTTATGTGAGACCATGATGTTCCAATAAAGGCAGTGCAAATGAGGGAGGCTTCTCATGTGTGTCTTGAGGGCTGCAAACAATCCAAATGTAAGACAGCAACAAATCTGGCTGCTATAGATCTAGAGTATGATCAGACTTATTTTGATAAGGATCCATTAGTGTGCAGAGTTATCTGCTTGGGAAATTAGAAAAACAGGTGGTGTTGACATACCAGAGCCTGACTTGTTACATAATAGAATCTGTCTGTTGTTGTGATTACATGCAGACAAAGGCAAAGCCAGCAGCTAGCTGTACATCCTGCATACCTACTGGGCATGCCTCTGTCATTGACTAATAGGTACTGTAATTTGAAGCTGAAACTCTCCAACCTACTGCAATACAATAATCAAACGTTTATTACATGCAAGCAATTCTTTGCTTGCTCACCTGTCATTTACAAAAAAATTATCTCCATTACACTCATACTGGCTGTTGATTGATGAATAAATATATGTATGATCTCATTAATTTTGTATGATTCAGTTCACTTCTTTATTAGTGTAAAGATGAAAAATATGGACATCATTCAAGCAAAACAATAACTGCAGTCTAGTTAGATTTGTGGTCAAGAAAACAAAAATGTATGTCAGTTTCATACCTGCCATAACATGTTGTCATGCAAGAAAGACTATTTTTGACTCTCCCCAACATAATTGTGTTTTGAAAAGCACAATTTGCAGTATTTTTGTAACTACAGATATTATTATGTTCTCTCATTGGCCATTGGAAGAAATGAAGTCTGAAATTGTTCATCTCATTCCTTCACTGATATTATGATACATAATATAACCCCCATACATAAATTCTGGACCTCATTGTCAAATAAGTTGTGCTTTTAATGAAAGTTGTAGAATTTTTATCAGTGTAGCCATCTTCAAGGTTTGTTGCATTGAATATCATAATTCTGATGTTATAATGTTCATTTGTTTTTAATTGGATTGCCTTCTTGTACGTGTACAGTGAAGTCTTGTCCATATGCGTAAATTGCAATTAACATTCAAATATTTAATTAAATGGAATGACAGGTGTATTATGGAATATATTCATATTTAAATCTTGCTCATGTTTGGTATAGTCTTAACCATGGGAAAATCTGGCAAGACTCTGAGACTCTAGTATTTATTGGCTACATGGGTCACAAAACAGCATCTTGGTGTGGTTGGGCCAAGGGTCAAGCCTGATTGAAACTTTCTTTGACCAAAAGGCACTGATGAGCTTTCACATTATTTGGGTACAAGAAAGACATTCAATAATATTGTATTGTTTTGTTAAGCCAGCTTTAAAATCATTTTCATTATGGTATTACATTCTGGGGTGTGGCATTGAGGGTAGTGTCTTGCCTTGGAACTTAAAACAGTCCACTCATTATTTATACATGGGGGAGTGTCACTATTATCAACTTGAAGTAATCATGTGATATTAGAACTGGAAATTCATGTATTTCCTAGTCATTACTAAGTGAAGTTCTCTGTTTTAAGATATATTTGCATGTACTCTATGTCAGAAATCCATCTCTAACTTTGTTGGGGTGGGTTGTCTGGTTTTATTTATAGTTTTTTCTAGAGGGTGATCAGTGTAATTTGCCCAGATCAAGTAAATATCATATAAAGTGTGAGCTTATAGGTGGAATAGATAAAGATCTGAGCAGATATACCAAACAGAAAAACAGGAGCCCTCATTAAAATACAAATCATAAAATGTAATAAAAAATTAATAAACAAAAAAATTCATAGCAATTGTGATACTGCATTACATTTGAAAGATACACTTTTTCTTTTTGAATTAATTTATTCAATGAATTTCAAACACAAATGCTTATACCAATAGCGAATTTGTTAAGCAATAGAAGTAAATCATCATCAAATTAATCGTAGACATATCCAACTGATTGTGTTCTTCATAGATTGACAGAAAAATTTGTCCCATTACACTCTAGCTTGCTATTAACAAAAAATTTGGAACAAATCTTAAGGTGTCTAGTTGATCCTGAATGAAAGTTATGTTGATCAGACAATCAATATGGACGATTAGCAGCCATCTTGAGGCTGATGTTGCAGCCAGGTGTCAACAGTTAGTCATCCAAAAATAATAGTCATATTCGACCTAGGATTTTCACCAAATGACCTATTATGATGGTGCTTGATTCTAAGTGAAAGGGGTGACATTGGTCACATCAATGGCCATTGAGTCAATTTAAGTTGCATTAACATTTGACTAACATATGGGCTGTACTATAGATCCATCAATTACCAGTGACCTGATTTTTCTGTCCCAGGTCATAAAGTAAAGCTAAGCATATTTATGTATGGAATGCCACAGCTATCTTAAGATGACAACTTTTATTATATCATGTGCAAACTTCTTTATATGCGGTGCTTTTGTCCTTATATGATGTGCAAAGCACCGCATATAAAGAAGTTTGTACATCATATAAGGACAAAAAAAACACCTGCATATAAAGAAGTTTGCATATCATTACAAAAGCACTGCATATCATGAAGTTTGCACATCATATAATAAAAGTTGTTTTCTTAAGACTGCTGTGGCTTACATATTTATGGTCTCCATTCATGTACTAGCATCTGGGTACAGGTCATTAACAGAGCTGCTATTTTAAGTCCTTGTACTAGGAGAGGTGGTGGTGGGAAGAAACTTGCACCTGATAAAATGCCAAGTCAGCTCAATTTTAGTGCATGGAGTTGTGCTAATTATGAGATGGCATGATAAGCAGATCTGCACCATTCAAAGTACATGCCTCTGCTGCTCTCAAATCCTGAATAATTTCTTTAAGTGTTATTGTTCCTTTCAGTTTAAATTTAGTATTAAATAGCAGAGAATATGTTTCAAAATACAAGTTTTGCCCCCTTAATGAATAGAAATGTGCCTGCTAATTGGGGTATTGGTGCTGATTCACCATACAACAGCAACAGATTGTTTTGTTTTGTATCAGTGTGCAAATCATATGCTGTTGGCAATGAAGTTCAAGAAGATCTGCAGAGTATATCTAGTTTCAGTTTCCACTTCAGTAACAACAGCACCCTGACTCATTAGTCTGGAGATTGTGTTGATCTTTTCAGTGATAAGACCAGCCTTACATTCAGATGCTAACAAAGGAAACCCAGCTCTGCAGGAAAATAGAATTAAGTACATCACTATATTAAGGAATTAAAAGTGAAAGTATGGCTTTTCAGATGTGATCAGTGATCATACTGGAAGGCATCTTCATTAATAACTTCTATTCATGGTTGCACATGGCTTTTGAAAATTTAAGTAAACGTTTTGAACTTATTAAGTACTTTTAAAATAAAACAGCTGAAAGTACGTTTTCTGTCATTGTCTGCATAAGAATTTCTGTTGTAAAATTTTCATCTTGGTACACTTTTTTGAAAAATAAATTTACTCAAAGTTACTTGTAACAGCAGCCTTCTTGTTTTCCATAAAAAAATTGTATCACCAAGAGTCCATGGTTACTGACTTTACTAAATTATCCTTTAGGATGTATCAATGGATATTGGGCAGGGTTCAACTGCAATTAAAAACCAATAATTTTTTTCTGAGTTTAATCCCCCCCATTCAGGATTCAGGATTTGAGGCAAACATATTGACATAGTGATTTTTTGTATTTGCATAAAACATGGATCCAGCTGCAAACAGCAATAGACTTTGATCTGGAGATGTTTGGCATTAGGAGCTGACTTGTAAGTAAATACATATGGCAACCCATTTGGCTTGTTTTGGCAAAAGTTTTCTTTTAGTGTCAAGCAGTACATCATTCAAATGTTGACAACTTTGGTACATGTCAACAATGTGTGCAAATAGTTTGATAGCTGCTGCACCTACTATAGGCAGAAAACTGTTTCAGGGATTCATTTGCAACATATTCTTACGCCATCACCTCTGGGAATCTGTAATCTCAATATATGAGTGTTGAATAAAATTTGAGTTTGTTCAGTGTTTCATATACACTACATGTAGTTGGTAGCAAAATTATTTCCTGCTTTACTGTTTTGTTATCTGGTAAATTTTTTTGTTACCAAGAAATTTGAAAAGAGATAACTCCCACTGATGTGTAATTTGACTTTTATGGATTACAAGAACCATTGTAACACCTTTTTCTGAGGATGATAAAGGTACAAATTGCTGTTGTTTACATCCAAGTAAAAGTCAATCAATATTTTGTGGAACTCCTTAAATTTCTGTCAGGTGCCTTCACAGTTATGGTGTAATATACAATGAAAATGGCATTGTTTGAAAAGTCTTCATAAGATACTGGTCAGTTGAATTTATCTGTAATTCAGTGTTGTTTCTGCACCAAGGTAATATATAACAATATGCTTGGCAAATGTGAGTGATGGCTGTACAATGAATATCAAAGTTTTTAAAGTTTGAATATGAATAATAAGATAACCATAAGACAAAAAAAAACAAACAAAAAAAAAAAACAGATACCTTTGTCACTTGCTTCCATTTTGATAAGAGGTTTAGAAAGAAGATATCAGAATGTTGCTACCAACTACTTTTAATACTGTGTTGGCAATAGTTAATCTTAGGATCAGGATTGAGTGTCTATTTGAGGTATGTGTTGGCAAGGAACTAAACTGTACTTGTTGTTTGAAAATTGAAAAAAAAAATTATCAGGCTACTTTTCTGTAGTTATTACATTTTTTATCAGGGCTTGAAAACTTTAGTTTGGTATCTTTGGACAAGTTAAAGATATTTTTGCTGGGTAAGTAAAAACAGGCAGTGAATTGTAAGACTTTTTGAGCCTTTTTAAATGAAAAATTATTTGTTTGCTTATCAAAGTTTACAGTTAAAAATGTTTTAGTGCATTTTAGTGGACAGATGAATAATGTTTTAATAGAATCTGTCCATGACTGGTTAATGCAGTCGATGAATTTGTACAGAGCATGTAATATTTCATGGACGTAGTGAAAACACAATCTTTTTACTCCCACAGCAAACAGTAAGTGTTTGACAGAGCAGAATACATGATTAATGTTGTTTGTAGTCATGTGGATGGTGGAATTGTCCTTATCCCTCATCAATTTCTATTTTGAAGTACTGAACACTTTATATACTTACAAGTTTGATCCAATTGCAAAATAACTTATAGACATGAATAACTGTCATTCACATGGGATGAAGTGGACATTGCTGTTAATGCTTGCCACTTGTTATGTGGCCCATTTGTTACGTGGCCCACTTATTATGTGGCCTATTTGTTTGGTTATTCTTATCTAGGAGATGATGACCAAAGTGTTAAATAATAAAATAAAATATGAAATTAATGGATGGAATAATACATCTGAGCAGAGATATATAATAGAACAACACAAGCCCATGTATATAAAATATAACAATTTAATCAATTATTTAATTGAACATGACATTTGAATGATACATTTCTCATAGAAATAAAAGTACCAAATTTACATGAAATGCAGTTAGCCATTCTTTTATACAAATAAAACAAATTTCATCATAGAATCTAGTGAATGTTCAAAGTCAACTTCGCAGCATGTCTGTATAACTTGGTTGCTTCCAGACCTTTCAAAGTTAGTAATTGGATCACAGTCATCTTCTTCCTTTTTACTCTCTGTCTCTCCATCCACTTCTCGGTTTATCTGGGTCTTAAACCATACCTTGGTTGTTTCATCTCCTTTGACATTGTGTAGTGCACTTATGGAGATATTTTTTACCTTTAAAATAAATACTTGAATTTGCAACCTGAATATTTATCAGTTTTTTTTTCTTGTATGATCAGTCATTAATCTTCACTCTTGTTACATCCGATATCATAGTTTATCATAATTCAACAGAACTAAGGCTGATATGGGTCAATTCACAGCTTATACACACAGCCTTATTTACCATAAAATTAATGTCCTTCCTTAGCAGTTAGCCATATTCCTATATGGACAATAACATAACCTAGACATAATTGACCATTCTACTTTGGCTTTAAATCACTAACTGGACCAAGTCAGTTGCCAGGCATATGATTTGCAGTTGATGTGATATGATGTGATTATGATTTTTAACGTAATAGCTTTAACAATTTTTCAGTCATATGGATACAATGTCTGGAGGCAGTTTATAGTGATGTCTAGCACTGGGGCATCATGGGGCAGACATGTAGCATGATGTCCCACCCAGTCACATTATCCTGACACCAGGCTGACCAGTCCTAACACTAACTTCTTAATGCTGAGCATCAAATGAGGCAGCTGTTAGTACCATTTCTGTAAGTCTTTGGTATGACTTGACCGGGGATTGAACCCACAACCTCCCACTATTCACAGTTGAAAAGAATTCACAAGTTATTTACACAAATGAATTAATGGACCTTATTCCATATCTTAATTACATTACTTTCTAAATAGCAATTTATTGACATAATATTTGTAGACATAGTAAAATCAATTCCAAGCCTCCATGATTCATGTTATTTAAAACAAATTAATTCACCCTTCTTACAATTCATAAAATACATTATGCATGAAATACCTAGGATTCCTACTACATACAAATGAGTAAACTCAAATTCATATCAAAGAAATATTGTAACGACATTCTTTAAATACATGATTCATATAACAGTCAAGATCAATGAATGCAAAGAAATAATTTATGCACTCAATGAAAATTGATATATGAATTTAAAACAAATAAATTCAAAACAAATAATTACAAACTTGTATCAATGAACATATTGTATGCAATTGTGACAAACCTTGTGCTTTCTGAGACACTCTCTCTTTTATATGAAGCCAAATAACTCTTTCCGTTTCCCTCAACTTTAGACACCCATCCCTTTGGCAATTTATAATGATGAATACTTTTTATTCCCTAGAGTAAACTTCTTGCCTCCAAGAAACTTAGACTGAATAATTTTGTGGAGGAAATTATTTTAAACATTGAATTTTTTCTGAGAAACTCACACACACACACACACACACACACACACACACACACACACACACACACATCATCATCATTTACTTTACTTTAGTCAATTAGGATTAACTTTATCTAAATGACTATAATTTAAACTGTCCACTGAAGTTTAAATAATTTCTTTCTATTCAATCTTTATTAATAATCATTTCTGGAAAAACTCATTTTATGACACTTATTTCAAATGACACAAGTTGTCTCTTGATTGTCTCTACTTTGATATATTCTGTACTTAACCCCATGTTGACATATCTGTCTGACCATTATCCCAATGGATTCTAATTAAAAATCAATCATGCCCCCAAACAAGATATCATATCTTTGGCAGGCTGGCAATTTATTGTGGGTGTAGCCCATATGTCAAAGGTAACTCTTAGATGTAATGCTGACCATGACAAGATTGCAGTAACATTTTCCTCAAAATTCACGGTTACAATTCTTAGCAACATTACCAAAAAGCCATTGGTAATTATGAACAAGAGGGTCTCTTCATCCAGTATCCTGGTTGCCATTAGAAGCCTGTTTTATTTGAATTTCTTATTGCAATAGCCCTTTTCATGGGAAAAATTGTGAATGGGCATCTTGTATAGTGTTTGTCATAATAATAATAATAATAATAATAATAATAATAATAATAATAATAATAATAATAATAATAATAATGAGAACTTTATATAGCGCCTAATCTTTAGTAGCTCTAAGCGCTTTATAACATTTGTCAATGCTTAAAAAGAATAAAAAGCATATATAATGAAATGATTACAAAAATAAAAACAAACATCACAAAAATTAGAAACAAAATAACATGCTGTAAGTTTTTAAGGTAAGGATACGGTCAAAGGATACATTATTAGGTCATTATGACTGGTCTTGCAGTTGAAATAGATGGGTTTTAAGGGCACTCTTGAATGAGATCACTGTGTCATTGTATTTAAGTGCATTGGGCAATTCGTTCCACTCTAGCCGTCAGTGAAACATAGCACAGAGAACAAATTTTGTGTTTAATTCTGGATCATATGGATAGCCAGTGTAGGGTACAGAGCAGCAGATAGGCACGCTCTGATCTGATCGTGATACTCTAAGGATGATCTGAGCAGCAGTATTTGAACTTTTTGAAGTGAAGTAGATATTGAGATGAACCAGACAGAATTGAATTACAATAGTCCAGGTTTGAAAGTACTAAGGAACACAAAAGTGTTTTAGTGGCATCAACTGACAGATACTTGCGGATGGAGCTGATGTGTCTCAAGATATGCAGCCTGGCATATGTTCATGACATGTTGATGAAATGAGAGAGTACTGTCAAGAGTTACACCAAATTTCCGGGCTATGCAGATCCAAGGAAACTATGCATACTCAACAACACAAAACAAGAAATAATGCCATAAAGAGTAAATCCTTCAAATACAAAGTCCTGTTTCTTTTAAAAATAAACTGCACTCTTCCAAAATACTTTGACCATCTCATGTAAAGCATCATTGGGCATGCTTCCTAACTTGGGGTGGGGTGGGGGTAGAGGAGCCCCTCTCATGCCTATGACTACACATTTTATCCGAGTTGTTTACTTAGGGAAATTAAAAATTGATATGGTTAAAGGAACATACATGCCAAGTTTGCTGGAAAAAAATCAGGGAGATTTGTGTTTAAAGTCAGGGAGATTGGGTTTAAATCAAGGAGATTAGCATAAGGACTATTTTTCTCATAAGTCTCAGCACAAAATTGCAGATTGTACCACAACTAAGTAAAATGACTATAATGAATAATAGTTACTTAACTTTATTAATTGGGTTATATAGCTGCTGTTCACGAACTCTGGATAGGACAGACTTTTTCTATCCAACCATTACATTTTCATTGTCACTACTAAACCCTACTTGGTTCTGTCTGTTTATTAAGACTTCTTTAAAACAGTTGAAAAGGTTTTCACCAGTTCCAATATTGTAAATGGGCATAGCCAGGAATTTGATTGTCACTCTGTTACTGTCAAACACACTTACAAGAATTGCTACACACTTTTCATCACCACTGTCATTAGACTCATCCATCATCACTGAGAAAGGGTTTTTCTTTGCATAGTAAAGTTACCTGATTCATACATTAGACCCAGTGCATTGTTAACAATGGTTGTTACCTTGGTTCTTTTGCAGTGAAATGTTTGAGCAATTTGCAAGTCGGGAGACAACTTTACACAGCTCACTAAAATGATCAGCAACCAAGAATGGTAAATTATGCTCTGCCACAAAGTTAGTGACACAGTTTACTGATATTGGTGCAAACATTACTTTAAGCACATTATATGACGATTTGTCTTTGCAATGTGCTGCATACTTTTCAAGTGCCTTGTAAGATCATTTTTTTTCACCACTAGAAATTTTCAAATGTGTGTTTCAAGCTGTGAAGTATGCAAAGTTTTCTCCCTTTTCACCAGAATATTTGAAATAACCCTGGAAGTAGGAATATATATCAATTTTTGTGTGTTTGATGATTTGCCTCCTGCAGAGCACACTATGTACTGTACAACAGCAAAGACCAATGATATTGTGATGTGCCTCCTTCCACTTCCATATTGCTCCATATGAACAAAAGTAATTCAGAATACAATTCTCAATGGGGACAAATTACATCCGAGGTTTATTTCTCAAATTCTTATTTTAACTGGAAATACCAATGCTTGGCAGGTTTGTTTTTTTTTATTTCGGGGAGATCTTGTCAGCAGATTGGTAGATCAAAAGATGGGGTCAAAAATCAAAAGACTCCTGGACAAATTGGGATACTTGGCATGTATGAAGAAAGCTCTAAATGAATCTTTTTTGTTCATTCAGACTCCCCTCCTAGTTGTATGTAAACAGTATCAGAAAAATCCCTTCCATGCTGAAGGGTCATCCACACCCTGAGGTCCTTTATAACTGGGCTGTGTTTTGGCACTCAGATGAACCAATTCTGACTGAGATTTTATGACCCAAAATATGTTTCTGATTATGTGCCAAGAAATGAACTTTCTTTGAACATGATAAAAAAAGAATATTAACAAATTTATTTCTAACTTAAAAATCTGTTTCATTATGTTTTATTAACTTTGTTTATTTAATGGTTAATTTCTCTTGATAACATGCAGGATGCTTTGATATATAGATGTTCACCTATTTTCCCACATTTATGTAACCAGTGATATGGCCCAGTTTCACTTTGGTTTGTCCACAGTGGCATTCTTTACTTTTAGAAATACCAAAGCTGTAATTTTATCAGTAATTCACAAGGTCATCTGAGCATTACCTTTTATCAGCGCCCATACAGTCAACTGTTTAATTTTAGATTTGATTTAAATCAGATTGATTTATGGTCAGAGCATTGTCAAAGTGACTTGAATTAGATTGATTCATGGTCAGAGCATTGTCAGAGTGACTTGATTTAGACTGGTTCATGCTCAGAGCATAATGTCAGAGTGACTTCAATCAAATAGGTTCATGGTCAGAGCATTGTCATAGTGACTTGAATTAGATTGATTTATGGTCAGAGCATTGTCAAAGTGACTTGAATTAGATTGGTTCATGGTCAGAGCTATGTCAGAGTGACTTGAATTAGACTGGTTCATGGTCAGAGCATTGCCAAAGACTTGAATCAGACTGGATCATGTTCAGAGAGCATAGTTAAAGCATAACCTTGAGATACATATGGTACCTAGACTGATATTAGAGTAAGGCACTAAATAGTTCAGAGCTGACATTGTGATCTATCAAAACAATTCAGACTCCCTCTCCTCATGTATACAGTACACAAGTACTTGTGTTATGGCATGGTTCCCATGCTCTGCTCCAGGTTGAATAGCTTGTTGATTAAACAGAGTGAGGAAATGTTGAATGTGATAGACCTGCTGGCTTGTTTGCCTTTTGAAAGTTGTGCAACTGGGAAAAAATACAGAAAAGTGTGGATAAATTAAATTGCTGTTTTTACAGGTCATCTTGTTCTACAGACAGGCTTTAGGAAACAATATCAGTTATGTTGGAACTAATTGTTGACAGCAAGGAATGGTGGTTTTTATATTGGAAGTCAGTCAAATAAGAAACTTTTTGAGTAATTTTCTTGGAATTAGGATCTATACATAATTTATTTTTATTAACAACATAGACCTCTCTGGATTTTGAATGAGGAGGATGTGAAGGAATCTTCCCAAAATGTACATATTGTTAAGACTATTCATGCTTTAGTGTCACAACCTAGACATGACATGACATGACATGACATGACATGACATGACATGAATTGATAAATGTTAATGAAGCTGAAATCCGATTCATATGACATTCTGGACTAGTGCCACGTTTGGTTCATATATTTATTAAATTTATGACTGTAAACATTCCCAGACAGTTATTATTGAAGACTTGTTTTTGGAAACTTACATTTATATTAATACATCATTTGACTACAAATTCAGTCAATTCATTTCATTTAAATTTATTGATTTGTGAAATTATTATTGATTGTTTTACCCAGAAAGGTTAAATGAACACCATTAATAATTATAATATTTCCATTTGGAATGTAATATAGCACAAGTTGCTTGCATTTTGAGTTTTAGAAAATCAATACAAGTTTATCACCAGAACTCATTTCAGTTCCTTTTTAATCTATGAGTGCTGTTGGACATGGTGCATAATCTTAGACCAGAAATATGACATGTTTGTCCATGATCACCAGAGGTCCCAGTATTGTTTTAGATTTAAAGTAAATATCTGAACAAGTGAAGCAGATTTCAGTGGTTTCAGCCAATTATTGTTTTAGCAGCAGCATACCATGTAGTCCAAGTTTCCTCTGACCCTTGACAGCCCATTTTTGATATTTGTTTTTTTTATGTTAGGGTGTACCAGATATAAAAAATGGGGTGTCAAGGGTCAGAGGAAACTCGGACTACATACCATGCACCAAACCAGCCTCACTGACTTATGAACCCCTGGAGGGTTTGGTATTAATTACACTGACCAGTGACACAGCATCCTTTCCTTAAGTGTCTGTTACAGGGTGAAAATTCTGCTGCTAGAATAAGGAGGGAAATAAGATTCTTGTAGCTCAGCCACACTTGATATCTTCATTCTGAACTTTACCTCTGATATATGAAGGTGTATAGGTTATGAGCTGAAAGGCATTTCATGCATGGAGATATTCAGTTGCAGAAACTTATATGTAATGGGTTGGTGTGTTGCCACAGGAAGTAACTGTCAATAGACGGCAATTTGATAGGAAGTGAATGGCAATAGCCTGACATTTGCAAATGTTAAATGTTGCAGATGATTAATGTCATTGTAGCCAGGTTTGGTCAATTTTAGATGTTTAAATACAGGACAGTTTACTTTCAGTTAAGTTTCAAATATTTGCACACAAAATCAATGAAGCTTTTTAAAGCGTTATTTGTGTAGCTGATGATGTGAAGATGATGACCCCCTGTTACAATTCAGGAATTTCATTTCAGCACAAAAATACTGGAAAAGTTGAATATATTAATTTGAATGCTGTCTGGCAACTCTCACACAATTCCTTGTCTACACTGAGCAGCAACTGGGTTATCTATTAGTTTGTATTTATCCCAGGAGTGTATAAACCATATGGAATATTACAGAGGCAGATAAGAGTGAAAGACCAGCTATATAACTTGAGACTCCACAGTATTGCATCTGTTTAAATTGATACAGCTGTTCTCAGCATCTTCCAACAGCAAAACAATTGGACCACAGAATTTGTGTGTGCTTGAATTATTCTTGCTTCTTTCAAAAACATTTATGCCTGTTATGTTATATTAGTTGGGATATATGGAGAATGCTGCATTCATCCAGTTTTTACATACACTCCTCTGGAAACTACAACATTCTAAAGGAAGGTGGAGGTCATTGGCTTCAGAAGCAAGAGAGTGTCATTAGTCAGAAATTTGGACAAAGTAAATGTCTGTAAATATTGGAATAAACATAGAAGAAACATCCTGGACTACACTTGGTAAAGAAGAACTAATTATCTGTCACTGTTAATGCACACTAATCGGGGTTTAGTTTATACCTTTCGTCAATATTAGTGTATCTTTTTTCATGATTTGTGAGAAGTAATTATCAGTAGCTGCAATAGCTGGAATAATTGAAAGTTTTGTTTATTTTGGACCATTGCAATAGACACCACCTTGCAGTGCAATAGACATCAACTTGCTAGACATTAACTTGCTATGTTCATGCATGCTTTTATTTCTTAGTGACTACTGCATCCTCTAGTATTTGGTATAAAATTTCCATCTATTTTTTTCCTGGATGGTGACAACAACTTTGAACAAATCTTTAAACAAGGGAATTCATCACATGATTTACTCTTATTTTCTTAATGATTCAGATTCAATGTACACAAAGAACAGGCCATAGAAAGCAAGATAACAGTCTAATGAATAAATTTTTGGATTTTTTTCTCCTGATGGATTGATTGTCCTAGTAATGGTGGAAACACCTATATTGATAGCCTGTATTTTCCTTAATAAGCTGATTAATTTATTATATGCAGTTTAAATAAGCACTAAAATTTTTAAACAAAACAGTGCTCTTGATTCATGTATTGTTTACATAAAAGTGATATAATTATTGGAATTATGGATATTAGAAAGCAGTACCTTTGAAGATTTTACTTGTACACATATATTTATGAATGATGGATGTAAAGAACTCCAGCTTTTGGAGCACTGAATGTTAATGAAGTGAAAACTGACAATCTTTTCTTCATCCATTCATCATCAGCAGCCAAGAATTTATCTCAGAAAGTGATCTAAATAACACTGCTTCAGCTGTTCCTTCAACTCTGTTACTAGGGTAACTATTTTTGAATTTCCAAAGATACTGCTTTTATCAGATGAGAGGAATATTTACAGTTTTGATAATTGTGGTGAGAAAATCAGAGCTGTAGAACTTGAATATTTTCACCAAGAATGTTTTGGTAGTTACCAACTGGGCAAGCAATGGGCAAGTCAGTGGAGAACTGAATTGGAAAGATTTTGAATTGGTTTTCTACAGAAACAAACTCATTTGAAAATTTTTGTACAAACTTGTATTCAACTGGTATTTATTTATGTGTAAAAACTTATGCACATAGGCAAATTTTTTGGCAAGAATATTTGTTTTCTTCTGGGAGAAAAAAGTTTTCAGATATTAGCAGACTTGGAGGCTGTTGGGTGAAGTGGTATCCATGGAAAAGTTGAATAAAGAGTCTTGGAATTTGTGACATAATGACTTCTATACAGTGAGTGTTTAATCAAGACATGGATCAACTTGTACAACACTACACATTCTTATAATATTATGTACAAGTAAGTACTTTTGTGTATCTTTGTCTACTGTGTGCTTTTACAGTATATGAAAAATGATTATACTGTTTATATGGTTGAGTAACCAATTGGAAAAGTAAAGCAGTCCAGTGTAAAAATCATTAACTTCCTTATTGCTTCATGGTTTAGCTCCTGATAGATTCAGTTTTGATAGATAACATTCTTTCATTTTCAACATCAATAGAGGACCTCTATACAGCAGTGCCATCTTTTTTTTAAAGCAATAGTATCAAGAAAACATATACAAATGGTGTTTATTGTCTGTGCACTGTTTCCTGATGCATGATCTAAAGAGATTTTTTTTGTTCTGATCTTTCGTTGTGTGGTAATTTTTATAAGGAATTCATCCAGAGAATATTTCACTGCTTTGTAAACACTTAAATACTTTATGCTGTTATCACTTTAAGCATCAACAGGATTTTCAGCACAGTATTTTTTCTGGTGATAGATTAGTAAATAAAGGAAAACTGATTTTTAATAATGACAGTGTTTAGATGTATTCTGTATTATTACCTAGCAAGGATATATAAAACTGTAAATGTGAAGAAAACAGAACATGCCTATCTAGTTAATGTAGTCAAGGATTTTAGTTTGAATCAGTTTGACAAGGACAAGTGAACTGTACTGTGAAGAAAAGAACAAGTACTTAGCCAGTTAACATAGCACAGTAATTGTGCACCATCAGGTTGGCAAGGACATATAAACTGTGCATGTAAGGAAAGGAAACTAGTTTAACCTAGCCCAGGATTTTAGGTTGAATCAGGAAACACGTTGGAAAATTGTGGACAAACGACTTTTGAATATTAATGCTTAATATTGTAAAAGGGTGAAGCAACATTTTTGACTGTTTTTTTGTGGACAAATTGGACTTAACTTTTGTAACTGTTGCTGCAAATATATTAATAACTGCATTGTTACCAGTGGTGCATAAAAACAGCTAGCTGTGATTACATTTTGGAGATGTATCCAGAGTTGTTAATGTGTTGAAATATATTTGAAATCAGTTAAAGTTCTTTGAAAATTGCTCTTAGATTATAATTTGTATGCCCAAGCAAGATTTATTGAGATATTTATTTGACATTAGAGAGCAATAGTGAGTCTGTCATCACACTTTGCGGCAGATTGCTCTTTAACATCATTAACAGAAAACAAATCTACAGGAGTCCTAGAGAGAAAGAAAACATTTGTCAAGAGACTGAGGTTGCCAACGGAGAAAGGGAAGTACTATTCATTTGCCAAAACACCCTCTGCAGCCAAATCAGCTGACTAAACTACCAGCAGTTATTAAATAAAGTGTTGCTCAGTTGAGTAAACGATTAGTCAAAGCAAAATAAGTTGCAAATAGTTCTATTTCATGGAGGCAAAGAAAATGGCAGATCACAAGTCACGAACCATGTGGGAGGACCCAATAGGAACAGTAACAGTTCCATTGTATAATCGCATGAATTTTTCCACAGTTCCAAGAAAGCCTGCTCAGAAGAAAACATGGTGAGTAAGCAGATCAGATACTTAAATTAAAAATTCATGCCAATCCTTCAAGTTTCACAAATAGATTATTTTGGCACAAGAGATCCTGGCTATAAAAAAAACCCAGTTCTTATAAACTGCTAGCTGTTATTCTGCCCCATTTGGACCCAAAATGACATGGGTATGTTAGTACTGGTATAAATGTTAACACTACTATAATGTGCTCTGTTTATAACACGGATATGACACAGGTCATGGCTTCCAAGTATTTTTTCTTAGATGTCTGTAATTCTGTGATATTATTTGAACATCAGATCAGTAAAGAAATAGATAAAAAAAAACTTCAGTTAAGAGCAGTGATTACTTTTCGTAACACATTGGTCAGTCTGAATCCTGTTTGTCTTATAACTTGGCAGATAGTAAATTCACTACTATATGTTTGACTAGCATTTTGTTTTGTTTTTCCCATATTCTCCCACCCCCACTTCATACACACATACACATTCATTAAATTATTAAACATTCTCACAAAATCACTGTTAGTTACTGAACATGATCAGCAGATATGGACTTCAGCTAAAGAATTGTCCAGTTAGGGATCAGTTAGGACTCTAATGTCTTTAAGTAACAGAAAAGAGCAAAAACCAGCAAGTTTAGTAGCAAAAACCAGCAAGTTTAGTAAAAATTCAACAAATTTTGTATTGCACTAAAATACAAAGTGAAAATTCAAAAGGAACTCACAGAATTGTGAATTAAATCGCAAATAGTCCTAAAGGTTTTATCACATGTCCAAAAGTATAGAGCATTCTGAATGAACAATTTAAATGAATAAATTCTATTCAGTTAAAACTAACCACAACTAAAAGACTGATTCTACTTAAATGTTAAGATAGGATAAAGAATTTCTGTTTAATTCTCCCTTATATAAAAACCAAAGTAACAATATGAGGGTTAAAAGTTAATTTCTATAACATTCTAAGTTATCAACAATATTTGGTCTACATTGAAAATTTTAGTACAAGCAGGTACACCAGGAATTCTTGAGGTGAAAACCAATGTCCATAGCTATATATGTTGTTTGTAAAAAAAAACGATAAAAGGTAGGTCAAGCTCATACTCTCTATTATGAAAATAAAAGTTAATCATACAGTACAAATTAAATTTACATAAAATATAACCATGGACAAAAGCCAACACAAAATACACCTAACAAAGCCCAACTAATGTGTTCCCTCTATTTTGTCATATGCACAGACTATAATTTTCTTTTATAATAAGGAAATGCTGTATTGATTTTCTGGGTTGATAAATATTCTAGTTTCATAGTACTTTGAGTTATTTATACACTCAAATCATATAGATTTATTGGTCATCCAGAGTGTCTAGACTACTTTAGCAGTCATCCAGACCTAGAGTGTCAAGATTACCCTAGCAGTCATTCAGACATAGCTTGTCTAGATTACCTTAGCAGTCATCCAGACCTAGAATGTCTAGATTACCTTAGCAATCATTTAGACCTAGAGTTTCATGACTGTCATAGCAGTCATCCAGACCTAGACTGTCTAGACTATCATAGCAGTCATCCAGACCTAGAGTGTCTAGACTGTCATAGCAATCATCCAGACCTAGAATGTCTAGACTGTCATAGCAGTCATCCAGACATAGACTGTCTAGACTATCATAGCAGTCATCCAGAGATAGTGTCTAGACTGTCTTAGCAGTCATCCAGACCTAGAGTGTCTAGACTGTCATAGCAGTCATCCAGAGATAGTGTCTAGACTGTCTTAGTAGTCATCCAGACCTAGAATGTCTAGACTGTCATAGCAGTCATCCAGACCTAAAGTGTCTAGACTATCTTTGCAGTCATCCAGACCTAGAGTGTCTAGACTGTCATAGCAGTCATCCAGACCTAGAGTGTCTAGACTGTCTTTGCAGTCATCTAGACTTAGAGTGTCTAGACTATTCTTAGCAGTCATCAAGATCTAGAGTGTCTAGATTATCTTTGCAGTCATCCAGACCTAGAGTGTCTAGACTGTCTTAGCAGTCATCCAGACCTAGAGTGTCCACAGAATTTATTGATGTGTAAAATATTCCAGGTCAGTATCATGTGACAGTTTACATCTAATCAAAACACAGAAAATGCATGTCAATTCATAAAAACTGAAATTATTACATGTTACTAAGCATCTCTCAGTGCTTTGTCCAAAAACTATGACAGCTACTGGGAACAGTAATGTCTTGGTCTATTTTTAGCACATGGTAGTTGTTGTTGGGCTTAATGCCATTTTTCAGCACACGATAGGCTATTCATGGCGGCCAGTATTATTGGTGGAGGAACAAACCAGGAAATCACTGGAAAGAACCACCGACCCACGAGAAGCTACTGGTAAGCTTTCACACATATCCACATTCTCAGAATCCTAGACTCCCTAGACTCAAACCCATGAAGACAGAGGTGAGATGGCAGTGATCCGTAACGGACAGTGCTTTAGACCACTCAGCCTCTCAGGGCCCCAGCACATGGTAGTCTTCAGTACAAGCATCATTGAAGTGCATTGACAGTACTGTCATTTCAAGTAAAAATAATGTATTTTTTTACAGTGTAGAGTCAAAATTTTTTATTAAAAAATGGAAAAGTGATACCATTTTCCTTTACTTTAAATTTCTAACAAGAAAACCCCAGATAAAGGGATAAGCTAAAATTATACCATGACAACTATTTAAGATTATAAAGAATTAATTGAGTGCTGTTCACTTTTGATTTTTTTTCTCAAGCATATTTTAAGTATTAAATAAACACAAATCATTTTAAAGGATCTTAATAGAATGAGTAAGAGAGAGAGAGAGAGAGAGAGAGAGAGAGAGAGAGAGAGAGAGAGAGAGAGAGAGAGAGAGAGAGAGAGAGAGAGAGAGAGAGAGAGAGAGAGAGAGAGAGAGATTTGAAAATTCTTATGGTACAGAATTTTGTATTGTAAATACATATTTATACCTTTGTTTTGTAGAACTTTTTATCAAGAAATACAAGCATGAAATGTCAAGCAAAACATGGCATGATATTGTAAATATATAATGGATATATAAAAAATGCAAAGAAACCATTTCCATATTTTAAGGAGATACAATATTATGTTTTTTTAAGTGGGCAAAGAGACAATTTACTATTTTAAGACTGAAAGGAGTTAGGAGGTTATATTTAATGAAGGCATGGAAATCCTGGACCATTCCAAATAACTACAGATAATTTTCAAGGAGTTACATAGGATGCCTGCTAGGTAATATAGACTCTGTAGGTCTGGATGACTGCAAAGATATTCTAGACACTTTAGGTCTGGATGACTGCTAATGTAATCTAGACACTCCAGGTCTGGATGACTGCTAAGATAATGACTGCATGGAAATCAAGACACTTTAGGTCTGGATGAATGCAAAGATAGTCTAGACACTCTAGGTCTGGATCATAGATAGTCTAGACACTCTAGGTCTGGATGACTGCTAAGACAGTCTAGACACTAGGTCTGGAAGACTGCAAAGATAGTCTAGACACTCTAGGTCTGAATGACTGCTAAGACAGTCTAGACACTCTAGGTCTGGATGACTACTAAGACAGTCTAGACACTCTAGGTCTGGATGACTGTTAAGATAGTCTAGACACTCTAGGTCTGGATGACTGCTAAGACAGTCTAGACACTAGGTCTGGATGTCTGCAAAGATAGTCTAGACACTCTAGGTCTGGATGACTGCTAAGACAGTCTAAACACTAGGTCTGGATAGATATACCCTGAATATTTTGTGATGAAAATTCCAAAGGAACTGCCAGCCTCCTCCCCCTTAAATAATGTGGAGGATGTATTTTTATATGTGATTAATATATCAAAAATTAAATAGAGAGGGGTGTAAGTACAAAAGTGACTATGTCATATATTTTGTTAAGCATATAAGATTATATTCTGCTTATTTTGTTGTTTTTTTTGGTTGGTTGTTTTTTTGTATTATGCATTAGTGATTTATTAACCTTTTTTGATTCTGATGTGTTAATCGGTAACAAACTTGATAAAAGAGGAGAGAAAGTCATGTTTAATTTAATGTTTGTTTTACAAACAAATCATAATTCTGAATGACAGTTTAGAACATATAATAATGCATTATGTTCTTTAGAGTTATGGTCCATTATGTTTATACTATGTGGATAATACATTTCCTTAATTAAAATATATATAACATATACATTTTGGGAAGTATAAGTGTTTGCATGTATTGATGGAAACAGCAATACAAAAACTCTTGTCCATAATGATGACAGCCACCCTTAAAATGATGCACATTTTACACAGACAAACTAACTTGAAAAGAAAAGAAGTAGATATAAATGAATATTATTGGTTTTAACACATACATTTGGGACACATACACACACACACACACACACACACACACACAAACTCCTTTAATGTGTACAATTTTACTCAATGTAAATGTGAAAACAATACAAAAGGATGACAAAGAAATAAAATGAACAAAATTAGTACTGTACACACATATATTATAGTAGAATGTATCAAAACATTACATAGTGAGGGAAGTGCAAATAACTTTTTTTTGCCATATGTCATAAATTACTATACAAATGCCATATCAGTGACTGATTGGCTCATTTAAGAAAGATGTTACAAATAAAAGCAAAGTTAACCTTAGTCAGGGGAAGCAATGCAGACATTAACTTTGCACATCATTATTCTTTGCTGATTATAACAGTTAATTTTTTTAAAATTTATTTGGAGTAAACTTTACCAGCAAAACAGATTTTTAATATGTACATAAACATGAAAGAGTTCTTTTTTTGAAGATTTCACCGTATTTAACCATTTGGTAGAGGTATGGTCCCTGTTTGATTTAGAACTTTGCCCATCAGTAACAGTTTAAGTTCACTTAGCGTTTGAAGGACATTATGTATTTGAACCAAATTTTATGAGTAATTTATCATTAAGAAACTTTTGGTCAAGTTTGATTTTTAAAATTTCTGATCAGATTTTATCGGCTTCCCAGTTTGACAAAATATTTTTCCTTTCAGTTGCAGCTTAATTTGGTTCTACAGTTCAAGGACTTTTTTTTTTGAAACGAGATTTAAGATGATCTTTAGCATTAATCAATTAGGGAGATCTAGGTCATGTTTTTATGACAAAATTTTACCCCTGTTATGGCCCCCCACCATTTTCTTTTTTAATTTTTCTTTTTCTTCGATACTTCAATATTTGCCATTCAGTTACATATTTGGTATGGTGGAGGAATCTTAGTTGTATTTACATATTTGTATTCACATAAAAGCCTTTGACAAAATGAAAATGTTCTCAAAGTTTATTGTGTCATTTATTTGAAAGAGAAATTTGTTAGGTTTACAGGTACTGTCAACTGGTGCATTAAGAATCTGTGAGTGTATCTTTGTAATTTGCAGTTTGAGTTTGTTATCTGACATGGGAATGTGGAAAAGGAGATACAAGTTCAGCAGGAGTGGAGAAACAGATCTCCAGTGGGGACTGAATCAGTTCCTTATCTCTCTTCTATTTCTGCTTGGGGTACTCTGCATTAGTCATGTTTTGGCCTGCAGGGAAGAGGGGATGCATACAATTTTTAACTTACATCTGACCATTTATGGGTTAATGGTTTCACTAGGTTGAGTACATAATAAAGGTTTAACTTACACACACACTGAGTTTTATCACTGTGCATCAGTGGAACCAGTAAACTGATATGTTAGTAGATACAGATAATATTTTAGACAGTAACACCATGCTCTGATATTTAGATACAAAACTTTTGTCTCAAGTCTAATATATTTTAGAAATAGTTTGTTGAGAAATTGTTGAAAATAAAAGTCCCTGTTGGACTGTGTTACATAAAACAGCATGGCGTTATTATAGCATTAGTGTGCCTGGCAGCTTATTGTGGATTTTGTTGCCATGACATCACTATAGTATTGATGGTCCTTGTAGTATATTGTACATTTTGTTGTCAGATAAAATTCTTTGTGGGTCTGTCAAATAGACCATTTTGACATCACTGTATTCCTGGTAGTTTATTGTGGAATTAATGAAAGATAATATTTCCAGTGAGACTATGTCACAAAAAACATCCCAAGACATACCTGCAATGTTCCTGGTAGTTTTTTTGGATTTTACTGACAAATATTTTGATATTTTACCAATCACAAATAATTTAAACCATTCTGTGTGTGTATGTCTTAGATGTCTTAGATTGTAAGTGCTAATTTGTATGGCTTGAAAGACACTATGTAACTACAATTTTTGTAACCTGCTCTGTCCATGACCAATGTTTGGATAGTTATTTGATTTAATATTTAACCAAATGTGTGTGTGTGTGTGTGTGTGTGTTTGTGTGTGTGTTTGTGTGTGTGTGTGTGTGTGTGTGAGAGAGAGAGAGAGAGAGAGAGAGAGAGAGAGAGAGAGAGAGAGAGAGAGAGAGAGAGAGAGAGAGAGAGAGATTTGGATTTTTAATGTAGCTTAAATAATTTTTCAGTCATATGAACCTGTAGATCTGAGTCTATGTTGTTTGGTCTACTGATTATTCCATACAAACTGGACAGGATCAGATCTGGCACATTATGCATGACTGATCTGTATCTGAGCAGTTTGCAGTTGGACTTGTCTTATAAGGAGTATATATGGTATATTACAACAGTGACTGTATATGCAATAGATTTCAGACATTCATGGAATTTAAAAGTGACAAGAGGTGTGGTTAATTAGATTATGCTCCTTCCCTTGTGAGTGGATAGATAGAACATCAACAGAGAACTATTGAGAAGAAACAATACAATATGATTTCCCATTAGACACAAGAACAGTTTATTCAATAGCATAAACTAATAGTGTCAGCATCAAATTCAAGCAAATTTATGTTTACAGAATTTCATTAGCAGTGCTCTATTATTGATTCTTTCATTATGATAATATGAGTAGTGAACCAAGCACAATGTCCATGTGTAATGGTGGGAGGCAGCATTAAAACATTAAAACTCTCCTAATTAATTTAGGAATGATCTCCCACAGTGTTACTGCCCAGTGTGGAGGGATAGATAGAATGTTAGATAGCTGAGCAAATTGAAAGAAATAACAACAAGCCCCATTTCAATAAATAAAAACACAAAATTTTAATCAGTTAATAAATAATCAAAGGAAATTCACTTTCATCCAACAAATTTACTAAATAAAATGTACTCAATTAATACATAACCAAAATTCACTTTCCAAACAGTTAATGCATAACTAAATTTCACTTTCCTATCTAACTGATTAACAGTGATAGTCCAATTTTACATCATATTACAGTGTTGACTTTTTTTAGTGCAATTCCCACCTTAGACTGGATCACCTGCTGTCTCCTCTGCCTTGTTTCCATGTCTAATGCATGTGCATTGTTCCCCTTTCGACCATTGACTATTCTGACCTCCTGTAGATATAGGTTTCCACTTGATTCATCGGGTTCCTTGACTTATCCCTGCTTCTTTCTCTTTCTGAGTATGAAGCTGCTTACTTAAATATAGAGTATGCCTCATACTAGACAAATTCATCTACACACACACACACACACACACACACACACACACACATATATATATATATATATATATATATATATATATATATATATATATTTATTTATTTATTTTGACCTAATGTGATCTTAAGGAATATCTGTGTTTTGGTACAATATTGTTACATAGTACAAATAACCTTAGCTCAAAGTTCATTTCACTCCCCATAAAATTTATCATAAATTCCCATGTGCTTTCTACAGACAAATACAGCTGTATATAACAGCATACTTATTTACATTTTTCTACTCAATGCAGTTCAACAAAATAAATGTTCAATTACTTATGGCATAATCATGTGTGATCATTTAAATATTGTGAATTCATATAAATATACACTTGTCATTAACTCGCAAGAGCAAATATTCTACACAGAGAATCAATTCACATATCCTTAGAAATATGACACATTTGTTTATTGGGGTGAATTCATAAAATTTCAATGAATTAATTGAAAAAATAAAGAATTAAATGGCATAAACTAACACATCAATAGAGTCCTGTGAAAGAATACATGATGCATGCATGAATCAAAAGCATATTAGCACATTTGCAAACAAACCAAACAAATAAAATAGAATATTTAATTAGAAACTAAAATTGTGTACCTTAATACTGTTTCTTTCCAAACAAAGTGTTCTTGCCTATTGTCTGTCCATCTTTTTAAGACAGCTGTCTGGTCCTTTTCTACAAGTTCCCTTATAACGAAGAAACACTATTCTCTAAGCTTCTTCAATTTCAAGAAAAATTGGACTAAAGAATTTTGGCAAGTGGTAATCCTAAATTGTTTCCCAAAGTGTATGCCCTTAATTTCCCTGACCAATCGGAAATAACTGTTCATAAAATTTCCCTCCAAATAATCATATCTATCATCAGTCTTCACTAGCCTAAAATATGCTGCAATTAGCTTCCTTTGAAAAATCAATTATTTGATGTGCGCCCCTTTTGAATTGAGTTGAGTTGAGTTTTCATGGTGCACATGCCAATGTACTGGCAAAATGACCTGGTCAAATGGTACCAACGCTTAATGTAACTAACCCTTTTATGTGTTTAGAGATGAAATAAAGAAATAATCAGTGAACTTTCTCAAGACCTTTCTGGCTTGACTATGTTAACTTCAAAGCACAATTTATTTAACCTTAATTTTCACTAAGTCTTCAAAATTTGACACATGACACCATTCCTGATTTGCATCATGTAGTGTCACTTCCAGTTTTTATCACTGTATATACCATGTCTTCCCACCTTCATATGTATATGTTGGATATTTATTGTTCCTTCTAAACTAACCCCAAGTCTTAACTTTAAATTCAACATTTCTTCCAGTGTGTATGCCTTAAGTTAAACTGACCAGTTGTAATCAGCAATTACCAATTTTTTCACCCAAGAAAATTATTTCTTTCAGATTTTGACAGCCTAGAATCTGAGAAATATTACACATACCAACTTCTTTTTGTTAAATGACTATTTGACATGGCATTTCCATTAAGCAGTACCCTTGGCATCATATTGTTTACTTTGCAGGACAGCTATTCTAAATTAGCTGTAGCTGCTGACCTCTCCCAAATTTAACAACTAACATGGGAAAAAGCTGAAGTGATCCTTTACATAAAACCTGCTGGCTTGACTGTAATAATATTTTAATATACAATGTATTCAGTTTTATGGTTCAATAATTACTCATAATTTAGTACATTACATAGGCCCCCTCTCCCTTCTTAAGAGTAAAGTTCGGGATTTTGCTCTCTGAATTTTGAAGTTGCATTTCAGGTTATTGTTTACATGTCCTGAAGTGACCCTTTCACTTCAGAATCAATTAATCTACTCAGACAATCTGCTCCTTCATTCTTAAATAATGCAGTTGAACTTGATACTGCTGAAGAAATAATGACCATCTCATTAAACATCCATTTATCAATTTAGCTTGGGCCAAAGAAGCAAGAGGTTAGTGATAAGTTTCAAGAGTAAACTTTGTTCCATACAAATAGCAATGGAATTTAGAAATCCCAAAGATAATCACTTGGCATTCTCTTTCAGTAACAGAATAATAATGCTCTGCTGGTAACAGCTTCTTGCTGCCATAAGCAACTGGGAATAAGTTCCCATCATGTTCCTGCAGTAAAACTGCACCAAGACACGGTCAGAAGCATCAGTACCTAATACAAAACCTTTTGTCACATCTGGTAGTCTCACTACCCTGTCTGCCATCAACCTATCCTTTAATGTTTGAAATGCTCTCTCACAAGAGTCTGTCCAAATAATTCTTCATGACAAATTGGGATTTGCCATTGCAAAGGCAAGTTTTGTATGGTCTTAATGACAAATTGGCATTTGCCAATATCCCTTTGACAAGTCTATTTTAGAAAAATATTTGGCGTTGGTTGCTCTGGGAAATATGGACTCTGGATCGTAACATTTCAACTAGAAATTCTGTGATCCTGTTTAATTTCTGATAGTCAACACAAAAGCAGTTATTAACTTCTTTCTTCTGGACCAAAACAACTGGTGAAATATATGCGGATTTGGATATGGTGATTTAGAAAGTGCTTAACAGAGAATTCTCAGTTGTACAAGTTTTCAATGGATTTTTATAAATACATGTACAGTTGACACTTTCAATATCTGTGTAAAATGCATCATTTTTTTTTTATATATTTCTCTTTTTGTTATGACATTTATAAAGAAAATGTAAAGCTGCAAATGGTCTATGAAATTGAGTTGACATAATAATGACAGACTTTGGCCAGGATTGAATGTTAAGTAAATCAGTCAATGCATGTTGAAAGAATTACATATACTGCACAAGTGCTGTAATCTGTTCTATTTGCTTTAAATGCAGATGCTAGTAATTACCAGCATCTGTATTTATCAATCTTATATACAAATACATTAATTCATGTGTCATTTGTTATGTATGTATGGATGGATAGATGGGTGGGTGGATGGGTGGGTGGGTGCATGCATACATATGTATGTATGTATGTATGTATGTATGTATGTATGTATGTATGTATGTATGTGTTCATACATGCATACATATTATATGTATGTATGCACATGCATATGTATGTAAAAGAACATTAACAAAATCCTGGTTATACAGTACCAAGCCTTTTTTTATATCCTCGAACACAAAACAAGGATGAAGCAAAGAAAGTCAAGCCCTTAAAATAATAAGTCAAGTTTTTTGTGCACATTCTTTTTAATAGTCCAAGGACTTCACAGCTGCACCATCATTGGGGGTGGGGGTGGATAGGGAAAAGGTTGATCCCAATGTTGCCTCATACAGTATTCAGGAATATGCATGGTGTGGGGTAATCAGTATGTTTTAGGGTGACATGAATTTAACATTAGAAGTGAAGAAGCAAATAGAAAAGTTGGGGCTATCCTTAATGACCATTTTGGCCCAATGAAAACTCTTATCAGATGCATGCATGAATGAAGGGGCTTGATGGATTAAGTCCAGATGTTTGCAAGGCAGCTTAAATTAGACCAATTAGACAAGATGTTGCAGTAGCATCTCATTTTATAGGTTTGAATCCTTCTTTGTAGATCTGATGTGTCCATGTACCATCCACATCCACCTTATCTTCACAAATTTCAGCAAACTTTATTATAAGTGCTACAGCATGTACTTACATATAGATTGGATCGAACTGCAAGATGCAAATCTGCCATCACTTAATGCACTGGCAGAACTGGGCTACACAGTTTGTTCAAAGTGACAAGTCAAACAAACTACAAAAAACCTGATCTGTTGGCACACTATGCAGGATCTATATAGTTTGCAGTTAGACCCAACCTGTTAAGCAAGTATATATGGTAGGCCAGAAGATATACCAGTTCTCAAATTCTGGCTGGCTCCTATTAGGTTATCATGGGAAAAATATAGTAATTACACTTAATGATACCATCCTATGATATGGCATATTTACACACACTAAAGAAAAAAACAACAGGAAGAAAGAAAAAAAGAAAAAGCAAATAGATTTTTACAGCAAAGGATTGAATTGGAGCAGAGTATAGTGAAAGGTTGTAATGGGTGATTTATTTACACTCTAATTTTGGCACTAATTTTGCAAGATTAAAACCTCTGGTTTAATTCTGGATCCCTTTTTTTCTGGGGGGCCCTGAGTGATGAGTTACATGTGTGATTCAAATTGTCCTGATAACACTATTCATTAAATTATTGATGCTAACATCAAAAATAACAATTGTTTAGAACTATATTACTCACTTGTGGAGAAAGATTTTCATTGGTAAGAATACATTAGAAGAAGATGTCACCCATTATTCGCAAAGAAAACTGCTAAAGTCAGCCTTTATCACAAAAATTGTTGAACTATTCTATTGTAGATAGTACAAAAACCTGCTATAGATAACACAATGGTCATATATAAGAATTAGCTGCAATGGATAATAATATATTTTAATTTTTTATGTATTAAAAAAAAAACTAGCATGAAAGATGTTTTTGTGTAATGTGTTACATATATTATTATAAATTTATAATTATTGGAATATAATTTAGTCTGATGTTACAGTATGCACAAAAGTGTCTTATTATGCTGGTGTTTTTCGTTTTTTTATTGAAAACCATAATTCCAGTTTGGAAACAAATGTTATAGGCTTCATTATTAAAATTTCCAAATTATAATGACCACTATTAGAGATCATAGCCATAATTTTGGTGTACAAAGATTTACCATTGATTCTAGCACAAATACAGTGGTCAGTTGTCCGATTACAAAGGTTGTCTTGGCAGATGTGAGACTAAGGATATCTCATAATAGTGCATAGATTTCTTTATGTGGTTTTAGTAAACATTTTTGCAAAAATGTGCAAATAGGCTGTAGATTATAAGTTGTGCTTGGTAATAAAGTATTTCTACATGCCCAGACTGAGTGGGTGTTAAAAGAGTTGTGTTTTGCTTTATATATTTGAATCCTTTGGAAATAAAGTATTTATGTATGCCCAGACTGAGTGGGTGTTAAAAGAGTCATGTGTATTGCCTTGTACAGTTGAATCCTTCTTGTCTCTATTACTGCTGTTGAATTTGTTGACTGAAAAGTTAAATACTGCTGTAGTTATCTGTGTTCTTTCACCTAGGAAAGGAGAATGGCATATGTTTCTGTTGGCAAATGAGAGAGGAATAGTATCATCAGGTTAGCAAATGCATGAAATTGAGGGTTTGAAGTCACCAGTTTGTTTTAGGCTCCATTCCCACCCCTTCTTTTAAAGAAATATCACACAAAGAAGTTGGATGTGTGTTACCATGCACTGGAGAATTTGGTTTGTTTGAACATATTAAGGGTAGAATCATGCCCAGGAAATGGTAGTTAAGTGCCATACATAAGGACACACCAAGACAGCTAACCTGGACTATTCTGGGTGGGTGTTAAAACCTGTGATCCTTGGATTGTGAGTCTAACACTCTACCACCGGAGGTATTACCACTCATACATATCTATTTATGGACCTTGTATAATTATATCACCCCTTTAACTGTCCAACTTGTGTCCTGCTAACAAATTTAAATGTAGTTTCACAAAGCAAACATGCTGTTCTCTGTAGAATTTCACAATGTCACATTTCTTTGTGTAACATACTAAAACTCCTTCAAATCTGTCTTAGGGATCGACCATTTAATTTTCAAGGGGTTGCTGGGATTTTAATCTGAATCTGAATTTTTTGTTACTTTCACCTCAAGGTGATTTTTTTCAACTAATGTAATGCATATAGTATTTTATACTTTTAAATATCAGATCAATAATGGATATAGTAGATATTTTTTTAATTCTAAAATTCGGGGTAAGAATATTTTTTGAAGCTACTTGAAGGAGAAAATATAATTTTAAAGAGCATCCCAGGCCCCTACTCCCACCTAAAATTAAGTACAATAATGGTTCCCTTGCAACTCAAGACCTAATTCATGGTCATCAAGCTACTAAACTAAATGGGACACTTCAACTAAACTAACTTTATTTTTTAAGCATAAGTTGGTATGACGATACGATTTATGTGAACCAGCCTCAGTTTCAAGTCTAGACTTGAGACATTTGATTGGTTAATTTTAAGTCTGACTTCAGTTTCAGCCAATCATATTGCTGGATTCTTAACTGAAAATTAAGTCTTTACTTTTTTAGTTCATATTGGATTGCTGTTCATAAGGAGGGATGTTCAGATAAAACAATAAAGAAAATATCACTTTTAGTATTTACAAAGTAATATCGTCAAGTCAGTATGTTCACTTGCAAGATTAGTAATTGCTGAAACATTAAGGTTGAAGGTCAAAGATTTTAGCAGGAACTTTTTTAACCTTTACCTAAATACATAACATATTTTGTATTGCTCTTCATAAATATGAGTTTTGCAGCCTGAATATTCATTGGTAACACTCACTTTTGAATTCAGCAGTCTGGATTTAGTCCAAAGTCAGCCTGTGTAGTGGTTATGGGGCAGTCCATTCAAGATTTGTGATTTCCTTTAGGTTTTTAATTTTTTTTTCATTTCCTACCCTAAACTTCCATTGGTTAAGGTGCAATAATACTAAACATCCAGTTCACCATAAGGATGGTCTGCTATCATTTGGAATTTGGAAGTACAGCTAGTAACACAGAGATGGAGCATGACAGGTGGTAAATTACTAGCATGCTGACATGTTCAATAATTATGAGGGAGTAGTAAAACCTGCATTAGTAGTGATCAGCTATTAAGTTTTACTTATGTAGGCCAAAACATGTTTAAAGGTGAAATTCATTGGGAGGGGGGCCCCGCTGGAGAGGCCCCCCCCCCATTGCCCTTATGTGTGGGTTCCCTTGCAATTAGACTGAGTGTATAGTATGCTTTCTTTGTATGCAAGCTTATTGTTTGCTTGATTCAGTCAGTTAAAATCAGATGCAGCAATATTTTTTTTTATATTTTATTGGGACTTTCTTTTTTTTATGCACTTCACATGTGTCTTTCTTGTGCCAGGGATTAAAAGTATGAGTCAGTCAGTCATAGAGCCTAGAGTTAATAAAATGCTTAGCTTTCCATTATAGTTAAGTTACACTGTACTGAATACATGGGTTGTGTGATGAGCCAAACTAAATGAAAACTTGTGCATTAAAGTGTTTTTGTGCAAAGATGCACTGAATATATATCTGAATATATATATATATATATATATATATATATATATATATATATATATATATATATATATATATATATATATATATACATACATACATACATACATACATACATACATACATACATACATACATACATACATACATACATACATACATACATACATACATACACACACATCATTGTGAATCACTGCCATCCCACCTCAGTGTCATCGTGGGTTTGAGTCTCAGGCTTGGCTAATGTTCTTATGTGAGAAAGCTTGCCAGTAGCTTCCTGTGGGTCATTGCTTCATTCTAGTGTTTTCTTGGGCTAGATGAGTACCTGGACCCAGCTGGAATTTGCACTACCCAGTTAAAACTGACCATGCTGGGTACCTGGCAAAATTCTCTACCTGTCCATCTCCACTATACACATACAAAATGTACGAATGATGGAGTCCCAGTTATTTAAAAAAAAATCTCCCCATGTTAAAATTTGTTTTACACCAAGTGTAAGAAAACTTTTTTGAATAGCATGATGGGTGTGTCAGGACAAGAAAGAAAAAATGACATAAATTTACTCAGATTTTATTTAATATTTTGCCAGCACTCACAGACTTGAGTCTGAAAATTCCCACATGCATGGAATTGGATGAAGGCAGATTCTGCCATTAGCCAAGATTATTAGCTAGATTTGGAACTGAAAAGCCCATAGAATTAAATACAGTAATTCCTAATTATCTTGACATCCTACAAATATCCAACTGTAGACTGCATAGACCCAGATATGTGGCAACATTATGTACCAGTTAATGCAGTTCACTTGGACTAATCAGTACAATATTATAGCCCTTATCTGCATGTTATGTATTGGCATTTTGCAATAGGCATTGTGCTCAGTTGAATCCAATATATGCAAGTACATGGTATTTGATTGTTGATAAAAGATGCAAGGCTCACAAATATCGATTTCATGATTTAGAAGCTTTGTTCTCCAGTGAGCCTTGAAACTCTCTAATAACAAAAATCATTCAGCAAATTGAAACCCCTCTAGTTTGAAAACTGAGACAAATGCTTGGTTCCAAATTTCATTTTTATATATGCCTTTCAGAGTGTATTATATTGTAATGTTCTCTGTCCATTAGTCTTATACCAAAATGGTTTCAGCACAAAAAATATGTTGTCACCATGTCCATCTACAGTTACTAAACTTGGTGGATGGCTAGCATTTGGCAAGGAAGAACCCAGCTAAGTTTGGGACTAAAAGGTCAAGGTCATTTGCTGAAACAAGAAAAGTAGTTTTCAGCCAATAATCTGACTTTTCCACCATCTATAGTTACCAGACTTGGTTGATAGCTTGCATTTGGGATAAGATAGAATACTATTGATTTCAGGCTCTAAAGGTCAAAGTGCAAAGTAGCTCTGAGTGAAAGAAACAAATTGGTTTCTGCACAAGAACTTGTTTTCTCTGTTATTTACAGTTAAAGAAGAACCCAAATGACTTCAGGCAAGAAGTTGGGAAAAAGCCAGAGGCTAAGCATAACATGAAACAAAGCTGGACACATCACTGGCACTAATTATAGCCAGTATAAACATTACCCTAATTAGTAGCCTTTAACCTGACTAAAGTGGCTGCTTTGAATCTTAGTGGTTAATACAGGTCATTTGATTGTGCCAGTGATTGTGCAAAGTTTAGGTGTTTTTTGTTTGAATTATTTTTGTTTAATGCAGTTTTCCAGCACATGATAAGCTATATATGCCAGTATATTTGGAGAAGGAAAATGTGAGAAGACACAGGGAAAATTCAACAACCCATGGAAAGCTACTGGCATGCTTTCTCTTATGGCCATGTTGGTCAATCCAAGACTAGAACTTGTATGGACAGGGTGAGATGTGTGAGTGATCTGTGAAGGCAAGCACCTTAGATCACTAAACCACATCATCAAATCATCTTGGGGCTTTCTTTTGATTAAGCAGGAATTCATTATTAAAAGCAAACAGCCTCCATTAATTTGTTTATATCCATTAAAAACATACAACATCCTGGTTTCAAGTTTCAGCACTTACTTTGACTAGTAGTGATAAACATTTGAAGAGATTGTATGTGAAAGGTTATAGGCCTTATCAACAGTCTTCATGATAAGCACCATGTGATCCATGGTGGTCCCAGACTGTGCCAAGATTCAGCTCAGTAATCTATGGCTGGCCAGAGATGGTGAACAATTCCAGTTCCCATAATCTCTATCATGTAGAGAAAGGCCAATTAACAAGGGATCTACTCCTGTTTTTACTATTGTTGGATGCTGAGTCCTAAAACAATTACTTGAGTCCTGATTGATAGTTATGATAATTTCTCATCAGTGGGAAGTTAATTAGTCACTACTTATGTATTGAGTTAATCTTTTACAAGCCTAGATGCATCTGGCAATGAGATTTTTTTTCATGATTTATTTCTTTTATATAAAGTCATTAATCTGAAATAGTTTAGTCATTAAGGAAAGAAGTCTTCATCTTTTTCAAAAGAAGGAAGTGTGAGAGGTTCATAATTACTGATTAATTGACTTGGGTACTTTGTGGTTTTCTTGGTTGACAGTGGGAAATGATGCTTCAAAATAAAAGCATGAAATTATTGTAAATCCAGTTTGTGGTGAAGTCAAGTAAGGGAGATTTTTTTTCATTGTTGACTTGATAGAAATCTAAGAAGGTATTTCTCTCCCTTGCATTAGGCTGGCACCCTTGTTGGATTCACCTCCCTTGTTATGCATTGGGTCTTACAGAGTTGTATCACCATGGTTCATTAAATGCTAGGTTGTTGCCAATTATTTTTATTTTCAAGAAATAAACCAAGTGTTTTATTTGTCATTATCTTTGTGTGTTGGTCAGTTCATATGCAGTATTGTATGTGGTCTTCATAAATACCTTTGTCTTCATTAGGATGAATTTTTCCAGTCTGTATGTATCTCATCTGATAAATCTTGTCAGGTACAAAAAACAATATAAGGTGGAAAAAAAAATTCAGTCCTGAGACATATTTAGTTACAGCAAAAACTGCTTTGATATTTTTTTTCTTAACAAAATATTTATTTTTATTTACTCACATGATGTTGTAAAAGTTGCAATAATGAAAGACAAACATGAAAAATAAATTAAGTTTTTCATGACCCATAAACTAAATACATATCCCAAAGAATATTTTATCACTAAATTCATTTTATGACAAAATATTTATACATTTACATATGACAGCTGGTTGAATTTATGAAATTATAAAAATTAAAAAGAATAAAAATGTACAGTGTTGACAATGTGGCTTCAGTGAACACTATATTTACTGGTACCTAATTTTTGTTGGTTAAATATCTCTTGAAGTTAACATGAAAGTAGTCTACTGGTAATTTTTACTTTCAGTTTATAAAATGATAAGTTCTAAGAAAGTTTTGTTTTGCACTCAGTCTAATGATGACCAGCACTTAGCATGTATCAGGCCCATATCATATTGTATATACATACTGATGTAAAACCCAGGTCTAGCTGCAATCAACACTGACCCTGATATGTTGGTGCATTATGTAACAGCAGCTGAAGGTCTATGTTATGTGTTCCAACATATTGTCCTTACCCAGATCTGCCAGTGCATTATTGCAGATCTAGATCTGTGCAATCAGCAGTTTGTTCAGATGTTTTCAAATGTTTGTATGGATGGATGGACCAAGAATCTGAAGCTCAAACTCAGGTTCAGAGTTTAAAAACATTTGAGTCTTTAAGTAAAGTTTCTGTTACAGATTTTCTTGAGTTGGGTCTATCAAATTTTGATAATGTATGTGTATTCTGAATATCAGAACTTAGATTTTTGTGTAGTGAGATCCAGCTTGAGGTTTTTTTAGTAGGGCAGATGAATGAGGTCCCACTTCCATAAAATGTTTTAATTTTGAATAACCACTTGCCTTTAGATTTATTGATTATTGGAAACTATGTTACAAAACTGTCATAAAACCTCTGTTTTGTAACAAGCTGTTCTATATATTTGCTGATCATTGGGGTCAGAGTACAATCTGCATCTGCCATTACATAAAACACCAGTGGATCTGAATAGGTGCAGTTTGTTAGGAGTAATCAGTAGAACATCAAAAACCCTGATCGGCTAACACAGATGCAATGCCAGATCAGGGTCTGTATTGTTTGCAGTTTAATGGGCTGATAAGTGAGTATATACAATATTTATTTCAAGTTCTAGTATAGTCACATTGATGTTAAATTTTTAGTTGTGAAAATTTTACTAGGTCACAGTATTGAGTTAAATATGTACTCAAGTTGAGAAAGTTTTTTGAAATCTTAGTGGTACTGTGGTCACATAACTACAAAGTTTGAAGCCAAGATCAAGTTTTGAAATCTTTATCATTGGTAACTGTTCAAGGACTAAAATGTCTGTTGTTTAATTGGTTGTATTTCTACATACCTGCTAAGTTTATATTACTTTAAAGACACTAATCACATTTTTAATTTTGGAGTTGTGTGTCTTATTATGTTCTGTTTAATATGCTAATAATTTAAAACACACAGCACAGACTCAAAACTGTTTGCATATGATGCAATCACACACACAGGCCTGCACAGTTTGTAGTTTGACTTACTTTTACCAGGATGATGTTGATTCCATTTTTATAACAGTCTGTGATATAATTGAAAAGTGGTATTTCAGTCTGAAGCAGTATTTTTGGAACCAGGTCTTAGACTAGTATTCTCAAATTATGTTGAGAACCAAACTCAAACTTGAGATTCAATGCTGTATTGGTATCATGAATTATAATGATGTTAGAATGATATAGCCTTCAGGATTTTCTTTTCAAGAGTTAAATAAGCTTAAGAATTTCATGAAGAAAATGTACTTCAAGTTTTATATCTGATATTGGCTTTTGAGTTTTCGCTCTAGTATCTTGCTGAGAAAGTTTAGAGGGCCAGAGTTGACAGTTTTACTTATGATTTGAGCCATCAGATGCATAGAGGTGTATCAGGATTGTAGGGACATGTTGTGACAGAATTGTATTATTATTATGGAACATGATTGTGACATGTCAGAATTGTGACATGTATCAGGAGTGTGATATATTGCATGATAATTGTGATGATATGTTGTGTAAGTATTGTGAGGTCATGAACAATGTGATGTGGGGTTCCCAAGCGACAGAGTGGTCAAAAGCACTACTGTTATGGATCACTTCCATCTCACCTCTGTTTGCAAGGTTCAAGTCTTGGGTTAGGCCAATGTGGGTATGTGAGAAAGCTTGCCAGTAGCTTCTCGTGGTTTGGTGGTTCTTCCCGGGGGGTTTTCCAAGGGTCTTCCTCCACAAGTTATACTGGCTACCATGTATAGCCTATCTTGTACTGAAAAATGGCATTAAACCCTAAAACAACAGCAACAGCAACAATAATATGATGTAATTCATGATCTAATGAAGTAATTATGAATAAAATTTGTTGAAACATAAATTTTCAAAAGTTATGAAAACAAAATGAGAAATTCTTAAATTGACAAAATACTGTATAATGCATATATAACATATATTATCATCATAATAAATATAAATTATTCTTTATTTATTATGAACCATTATGGTTGGGATGTCTTTTTCTAAGAGAATAACACAAACCTTGATCTGCCAGAGCCTTACACAAGTTATATCTGGGTGTATGATGTCAATGTAATACCATATATACATGCATACAAGTCAGATTCATCTGTAATACAACATAGACCCTGAATTGCCATTGCATAATGTGCGGGTAAAGCAGGGTCTGCATCATTTATTTGACAAATTAGTCCTAACAAACTGGATCCAGATATACAAGATTCATAATACATTGGTAGATCAGTGTTTATGTTGTTTAGATTCAGTTTAAATTTGGGCATGCAAGTGTGTATGGCAATTAAAAAATATTCATGAAAAGATGTACAAATTTGTTATACATACTTCTAAAAATATATGATCTCAGATATTAGGTATGAGCCATGCTGGCTCAGTTTGGAACCATACTCCTATAAATGATATGCTGGTCTGAGTTTAAAAAACACTACACTTAATTGTGCCTGTAGTTACCTTGATAAGAATAAAAGGTACCAGAGTAAGTATGGTACAAATAAAGCAATTAAACTCTAATCTCTTCAATACCAAATCAAAATTCAGCTTGTAATACACAGGAGACATTATTCATCCCATGGTCTAGTTGGCTCTAAAGTCTAACTCAGACATCTATAGTGACCACCAGGATCATGAAATTCCTGTTAATACTACTGTTCTTGAGTGGATGTTAATCAAGGCATAGCTTTCACAAGAAGACTTCTTTTGATGTCTAGTGGGTCCAAAATGAAAATAGTTCAGATTTGGTGTTCATTAAGGCCACCATAGCAACCATCTTGAAAATTGTATTGCTGTTCCTTTTGGAATGGAAATTCATATTAAGATGGGGATATCACCAAAAGACTTGTGATATCTAAGTTTGTTGTAAATGAAAAAAGTACTGCTTCCATGTCCAATATGGCCACCATGGCAGCCATCATCACACTTCAAAACTATCATTGCTTATGATGAGGTCAAAATGAAAATAATACCATTTTGGCCACCACAATGGCAGATTGAAAATTTTTGTTTTTGTTATTTCCTCAATATAGCTAGACATATTGACATTGTGATTTCACTGAAAGATTTCTAGTTGGTAATAAATTGAAATGATCCTAATATATCTAGTATGGCCATTATAGCTGTCATCTTGAAAACATTTTTGTATTTTTTTTTTTGTTTTTGTTGGTTGTAAATAATGTGCCAGTCTGATATCCAGTATAGCCACCATGGTGGTCATCTTGAATATCTTGTTATTGCTATTCCTCATAAATGGAAAATCATTTTCAATTGGGTTTTCACCAGAAGAGTTCTTATGCCCTCCATGCAGTCTTGAACATCTTAAAAATGTTCCTCTCTCTGCTCTTCCCAATCAGGTTTTCACAGAATTCTTGTGATAGCTAAATAAAATTCATGCCAATCATGCATCCAATATGGCTGTGATTGTTGACAATCATGTCACTAATCTGGAAATTATTCACAGCCAGTAGAATGTCAGTCCCTTTAAGGGACTCTTGATAAATATTACATCCTTGCCACTAATTTAAATGTATGTGATATTGGGATGGGGTATACTATCTGTACAGAAGGATAAAAGTCATTTTAAGATTTTGAAACTGAGTATTACATAACTATTGGGGTTGGCTCTCTGCTAGGCACAGATGATCAAGTGACATGCCCAGTGACTTGCCAGACTATGTATGCATTTACACAAATAATAACTGTTAGGGTTGGCTCTCTGTTAGGCACATATAACCAGGTGACAAGCCCAGTGTTTGTATGCATTACAAAAATCATAATTATTATGCATTACAAAAATCATAATTATTATGCATTACAAAAATCATAATAATTATGGATTCTATCTTTTAGGCATAGATAACCAGCTAACACACTCAGTGTATGCATGCATGTACACAATTTATAAATGTACAATTTTAAACTAACAATTAGCCAGCATTGCAATTATAAAATGAAAATCTAGAGCTAGGAGTTCTTAGTTATGCAATATACCATTCAACAAAATCTTTTTCTAGAACATGTATCATCTTTTTAATTGATGCATCTAGTCTACTTTTGAAGTATCACTGCATAAATGCACTGGATTTTCATGCTTTCACTACCTCTTCTGGTTCATGGCACTTGTTCAATGATGACTGAGTGGCACCTGCTGGACCATGTCAGCCCCCCCCCCCAGCAAGATTTCCCCCTGTGGAGATAAACCTTCTTCATGCTGTTTACATTAGCCTCTTGTTGAATGAGTTTGTATTTTCTGTAGGGTTCCCTCCCTTTGTCCATGGGTCAGTAACCTACACTTTAGGCTTTTCTCTCACTGACTTTTCCCTAAGCTCATGGTGTTATGTTATGATCATATATCTCACTCATACTGTATGCTGGTTTCTGTCCTTTTTCAGACAGGTCACTTTTGAGATTAGAGCCTCTCACATCAAAGGTGAAAAATGGCCTGAAAATTGTTTACACATATACAGTATAAGTACTTGTAGATGCACTCCTATTCTGTAATAGTGCTCCTACTTTACTAAGAGTATGAACTAATATATTTACAATGAAATTTAATTTTAATATACAGGTTATTTAGCAGATCTTGGTTTTCTCTCATCTTATATTAAACAGAAGATTCTAAAGAAACTTTGTGATGTGGTTTTACAGCAATCGTAAAATCCACTTTGTACCTATTATTTATTATTATTATTATTATTATTATTATTATTATTATTGTTGTTGTTGTTGTTATTATTATTATTATTATTATTATTATTATTATTATTATTATTATTATTATTATTATTATTATTATTATTACTGACTGTAACATTACATGGTAGATATCCTTGTTTTTAAAACATTGCCCCCAACCTCATCCTTCATTTCAATGACCTGACTTCATATCTTGTTGCACCAAAGTGTTTCTCAACAAAGCCTTTTTTTTCATTGCTCAGGATAAGGGACCTGTTTTCCACCTTTTAATAATTTTTTTCCCCAAAACACAATTATTTTAAGATTAGGAAGGACTCTTCCCAACAGAATTTGAACAAATTCTTATTGTTTTGTGACTTAAGTTCACTTGCAGATTTTTCATTCTTTTTGTTTCTCAATTATTATGACTTTAGGTCTTAAAATAGGAAGTCAAACCAACAAGTTTATAAAAATTAAACAAACAATTTATTTCTTTTAATACAAAGTAAAAATTCAAAAGACACAATATTGTGAATTAAATTCCAAATAATACTAAAGGCCCTAGTTCCCAATAGTTTTGGTTGTCCTAAAATAGTAATACTCTTGAATATCCTAATATGTCAGTGATGCAGTCCAGAATTATATTTGAATGAGTTCTCAAAATCCAAAGTAATTTATTAATTCAAAATCAGTGAGCACTTCAGTAATTCTAATGAATGATTTTAAAAAATAATTCCTCTTGAGTTATATCTTAACACAACTGCAAATTCAGATGATGGATTACACTGATATAAAACAGGAATAAATTATTTGTTCACCAAGTCCTCTGTGTATTAAACACATACCCACATGACCTACAGCAATGAACTCAAATTCTATTAAACATCATGTTTACAACTTACAACCATTAAAAAAGGACAATTGTATAAATACTCCATCAACAAACTTCAATCATGAACAAAGATAAAGCACACATGACCTTGAAAGAATTTTTCTACAGTCTCAGTGTGTTGAAATAAACAATAACTTTATTAGGCATGAGACATTACTGTTACATACTTGACTGGTCCTGATACAGTACTGTTATATATTTAACTAGTCCTAATACATTATTGTTAGATACTTTATTAGTCCTGATATAGTACTGTCATACACCTTTAGTAATCATGGTACAGTACTGTTATATGCTTAAATGTTGGTCCTTTTATATGCAGATGCTGCTGATATCCTTGGTACTGATGCTGACTCTTTTCAGTGGAATTATTATGAAGTTGAATATAAACAATATACCAAAACCAAAATTAATTTTCAGTATATAAAATCATGGTTTGCAAATTTATGTATTGGTAGTTTGTTTTATTCTTTAAAAAGCCTTAATTTTTTTTAAATGCCTTGAATTTTGCTAAGAGATTCTTGAATTTGCCAGAAGGAATATAAAATGTTCAAACTTAATAAAATATATCACTATTTAAGTGAAGAATGACTTTTGGCATGTTTAATTTTATGTTATGCTTAAAAAAAAAAAGATAATTCTTGGAAAGAAACACCTCATGGTATTTGAGATAGATATGCTATTTTCTCCCAGTCTGAAAAATTTGTTTCTGTGGTTAGTACAGCTCTGAAGAGTTTACAAGGATAATATCCATAGGTTTTCAAAGACTTCCACAAGTTTTCAACGGTGTAGCTTTCAAGGAGTGTTTTTATCTCACTGAAATTGAATCTTCTCCATATGTTTCTTTGTTGTGATGTCATTTGATCCAATTATTTTTTCCATTTTCTTTTTATTTATGGTTTATTTAGGACATTATGGAAATAAAAAAATGCATTTTTTTAATACAAGAAGATACATATATTCCAGTAAATTTATAACTGCAACTCTTCCACTGTATGGTAGTGCCAATTGTGAGTGTGAAATCTGTGATTTATGAATATGGAGAATCAGCAAAAGAAATTTCATATAAACATAACAACCATATGTACATGTTAAAAGGTGAGCTGGGAGAAAATTAATTACTAATTATATTAAATCTTGAATGATTTGTTTGGGATTTAAATAATAAATTAAACAAATTTTTCTAAAACATTATATAATCTTCATTTGTAATGATTCAAATGATAGTGATAATTATAAATAGTTTTCTTGTATTGATTGCTGTTCATTGATACAGTAATCTTTTTTTTACCATGATTTAGTCAATAACCCTGAAGTCACTGACACTGATATTGTCAAAACATTGAATAATTTGTACATACAAGAAAGGCATGTGAAAAACGAAACTATCATACTTTCAACTGAATAATAGTATACATTACTGAAATCTAAGACTTGTAACCATAAGATACCGGTACCTGTTGAAAGTCTCATAATTTTAAACAGGATAAAGTTCAATATTTTTACACAGGATGAAGTCACATATTTTTTTACATGATATAAAGTCATATTTTTTACATGAGATAAAGTTATATACTATATCTGTATTTTTAATTGAAACCAAATTTTGTGAAACTTTGTTTAATTACTGTCCAAAAGAAGCTCATGACTTTAATCTTAGTATTTACAGCATTATATATGCATGGCTTATGTAGGCTAAATATTTTCTTTAAAGAAAGTTTGGGTTTGTCTTGTGCTGTTTACAGTGTTTAATATCATGTCATATCCTCCAATGAGGCAGAAGAAGTACCCTCTGCTTTCCTAAGGGCATAGAGCAAAACAAAGAGCACCCTTTCTTGTCCATTAGGACAGAGTGAATTATGCTCTCCCTGCAGGGAGGAGCAGCACCCTTCAGAAGGGCAGAGAGTGAGTTATGCTGTCCACTCTACTTGCTCACAGCTTGGTGTTAGCTGAAAGTGAGGTGAGCCCCCCACCACCAAAGGGGGAGCAATATCCTTTCAGTTCCCTGGGCACATCAGGGATGGACTCATGCCCTCAGTTAAGGGATGAGTTCAAATCTAAGTACTGTTATGTCATTTAAAGGATCTTAGTTGCCTGGTGGATCTTTGCCCATTCACTGGACACAAGGACTAGTAACCAGGGCCATGTGACCAGGCACCAGGTACTGTGTATGAGGCACTGGTTTAGTAAATTTGGAATCCAAGTGGTATGAGGCTGAATATCACCCCCCATTTGCCATTTCATCATGGAGGGGACTGCTAATCAGCCTACAGAACAGCATCTCCATCTTTCCAATTATCCATCAAAGTCCTTGCAGAATGTGGGGCTTTCCACCACAAGGAAGCAATTCATCCTTTCCCTATTTACAGCCATGGCTTTCTGGACTTTGGCTGCATTTTAACAAAGTTGTTGCTTTTGGCTCAAAAAAAAGGGAGGGGGTGGATCTTCTCCCTCATATATTCTAGGAAAGTGGAGAATCGCCTTCACTCACCTGCTGACTCTTCTGCTAAGGACAGTCCGTTAACTAAGTGGAGGAGTTGCCAGTTTAAGTTCATCTTCCCCCAAGAGAGAGACAGAGAGAGAGATTAAAATTTTCCTCCACAGTGGGCATGAATTTCATACAGAACAGACATATAATACACTCTTCTTTTTGGTCTCCTCTCCTCCACTATTAAAAGTGGCCATGCAAAAGAGATGGTCTTTCAATAAATCAGTAAACAAGGTTTCCAGACTTTCCCAGTGACCTGTGTCCCAAGCCTTCAGATTTTGCAGACTCTTAACAGTTTGGAAGAGCTTTCTGGGGCAAACTCTCAACCAGAACTCTTCCTCACTCTGTTATGATTACAGAGCTGTCTCAGATATTCACATAAAGCAAGGGTCAACCTATGATGGACAACATAAGCAGTAGTCTGTTCCTCCATTCTTTGTTGTGACCCTTGGTCCATATCCCTTTCTGGTCCACTAAACTGCAGAAGCAGCTCAAGTGGTCATTTCTTTTGGAATCAAGTGGTCATTTCTTTTGGAATCCTTAGAGCAAAAAGTTAGGTCACTTGTAACTAGTTATCCATTCAGACATCTTTTCAATAGCCTTCTTCAGCCAGTTGCTAATGGTTCTTCATTTTTGGAATCAGTAGCAAAATCTTTTAAGGAAACACACACACACACACACACACACACACACACACACACACACACACACACACACACACACACACACACACACACTGTGACAAGTATGTATTAGAGAGATCAACATTGCTTGTCTCTTGCATCTGCTCCAGGCTCTTCAAAATTGAGGCTGTGATGAAAACCTTATTTTGGTGCACTCACACTACATTCTTCTCCTTTTACTTCACTCATTAACCCACCTTGAGCCCAATTGTTGTTGTTCAGAAAGTAGCTGATGTGAATTCCATCCCTGCTCTAGTCACATGCTCTTCAATGAGGGCAGTATTCCTTGTGTTTATTTTTATTCCCCAGTTGTAGTATCATCAGTCTATCACCATGCTGACACATTCAGGTATACAAATAGTAGCAGGTATCCTATTAATGCTATTAAGATATAGTTTTGGGGGTGAGGTTGGGGGTTGGGGTAAAACTATTTTTATGCTCTGATCCCTGTTGCTGTTGTCAGATGCCCTCCAGCCCTGCTCTGATTTCCCCACTAGTTAAACTAAGTAATTTTTCTGGATATCTCTTTGTTTGCTTTTGGAAGAAAAAGATGAGTTGGAGAAAAAGACCTTAAATTAGGCAGCCTGCCTTGATTTGTCACATGAAATAACTTACGTGGATACATTGGAGCTGTGTTTTTTAAAATTCTTTATATAAGTTTTTTTTGTTTTCAGGAAGACTCTTGTATTAACCATTTGAATTTTTATATTATTCATATGCAAACTGAATATCATTGATGCCATCTATGATAAGTTGATATGCTCGTTTTCGTATATGTTCCCATCAGATATGCATTTCATGCTATGCTACAGTAATCAACATGTGACTGAGTATAACTTTTATTGTATATTTGAATATATCCTTTACAGTATATTATTCTGTTTCATTGACAAATATGGTATAAATTGTTGTAATAACTTATGTGACAAAGAATTCACTTTTTACATTGATCCTGGATAATGTATATTTATTCAAAGCTGATTATTGTCCATGTTGTTCACAAAAGTTTGTCCTTTGGAGATGTGTTGTTTGTTCACAGGTTTCTGTCCTTTGGAGATGTCATTTATTCACAAAATTTGTCATTTGGAGATATGTTGTTTGTTCACAAAAGTTTGTCCTTTGGAGATGTGTCATTCACTGAAGACTTAAAGTACTATTTATGAGATTTGCTCTTTGTTTGCTAATCATCATTAAAACCTTGGTCTAATGGCAATAGACAAGAATATCAGATTAGTCAGTTGTCCATTGTCAGTCTGTCATCCTTATGGCTGTGGACATAAATTTGTTATTGTTACTCCTAAACTACTTGGAGGATTATGGTGAAACTTTACACACCCAAAAATCTTGAAAATCTTACTATTATATATTTCAAATAAATGCATATTTTACCCAACAGGTCTTGTACTTTTTCTCTCAGCATCTCATTAACAGTGGAACTGCATGGTGTAGTTCCTTTTTGACATTGTTTAACATAGAAGTTCTGTGGTTTTAAAACTGTTTATTAAATTTACTGTGTCTATTATTGTCTAATGTATTTTACTTTCATATCTGTATAAGTTATCTAAAGGAACAAAAACTCCTGAAAACTATTGCTAACTTTGGCATTGATTGATGATTCACACACTGATTATCCATAACCTTATATCTGAATACTCCATGCCTCCTTAAATGTAATATTGTTTTCCCATATGCCACCTTCAAATTGCCTGAAAAAGTAGAATATCAATAAAAAAATTTTCTCTCTAAAATAATACTCTTTAATACAATTTTTGCTACAAGTTTGCTACTATTCTTTGCATGAATGTAGTATACACTCACTTCTCACACACTCACTCATATCTACTCACATATACTTGCTTAAAAGACAAATCCCTTTTCAAACTGCACAGACCCAGATCTACTGTTGCATAATGTGCCTGCAAAACTGGGTCTGTGCAGTTTTTTAGAAGTAATTAGTAGAACAAACAACATAGACCCTGATCTGCATGCAGATTATGTTATGGCAGATCAAAATCTTTGTTGTTTGCAATTTGACTTGACATATAAGCGAGTATTGATGGCTCTTCTTAGTCATTATTAACTCCATTTTTTATGCTACTAACTTGGTAATTACTTCAAGTTATGCATTAAATGTAGATACCTACACAATTTTGATGAAAAATTTGGGGGTGGAAAAAAAAGTGGTCTTCCACATAGTTTAGAGCTATGAAATTCAGTTTTATGCAAACTTCAGGGGTTTATTTTCTATCTAATTTCAACAAAATCACATTTATGATTTTTTCTGGTTTTCTGTGTGTCACATTTCCTAGTGGTGATATATGTGGCAACATTGGTGTGTTTACCACAAGTAGATGGGATTTTTAAAATATAATAAACACTTAACTGGACAACACACATTATTGTAAAATGTGCTTAATTGTAGAACACACTTTATAGTCAATTGGAAGATGTTTGACCATTTCTGTCTAGTTGAGAAAGATACTTGTGTAATTTGCTTTTTTTGAGAACTATATACAGAACTGATTGTTGGTGTGGGATGCACAGTATGGGAGTGGAAAGGGACAAAGTCCCAATCTGAACATCATCTGCTTTTTTTGTCTGCACTGATCCAAAAGGGAGCAAATCACCAAACCCCACAAATGTATGTGTATTTTTGTCAGATTTTATGTACTTTCCATGATGACTTCTGCAGATAAATTGCTGATAAATACTGTTTAAAACAACTACATCTGATATTTTTTTTCTTGATGTAACCGGAAGTGTCTCAATGATGTTGAATTCTTGGTATAGTATGCAGCAAAAGAATAGTAAAACAATTGCAACACTGAATACATCATGCCAGAACAAAACCTTTTGTTCAAGGAGGAAGTTATAAAATTCAGTAATTTGATCTGCATTGTTTGAGAACTGCTCATACAGATAAAAATAGAAACAAATAGCATGCTTTCTTAAATGTAATCAGTGTACAATAATTTGATGAAGTAAAACCATTGTTCCAAATGTGTAATTGAAGGAAGCTTATCATTTTTTAACTTTTAAGAAAGGAGACACTCCAAATATCCTGTGCAATGGTATCTGTATAGAGATTTATGGACTGAAAATTAGGATATGGTGGAGGGATGTGTGGCATGGGTGGGTTGATGGAGGATGTATGGCAGCCCTACTTGTAGATAAGAACAGAAAATGTGTAAACCCAGATGTAAATTCATACTGGTCATAGCAGTTAGGGTGTATAACTTACACATTGTATTGTTTTACTGCCATATCTGTCATAATGTTTACACTATTGGTTAATTTCAATTTAATTTCATCCTCAGTAAAATTAAAGCCCAAACCTTTTGATGCCATCCATGTTTAATTAATCTTCCCATTGTTTTTGTCTCATGAGACTGAGGTCTGGAGTCTGTTACGCAAGGGGAGATGGGATACAATACATTACATTACATTCTGACAGCCTTTTTAATTGCGGAGATACTGGCCTTGGGAAATGTGGACTTGTCAAAGGCTAGCTGACAAGTCATTGCCACTGTGAGGAGCAATATTGTTGCAGCATTAGTGCCTGTACTACAGTTATAGGGATTATAGGTCGATCACGTTGATATGGGGGCATGGTTCAAGGACATTACCCAATTGTCTTGGACATCGGTAACTTTGCTATGGACTATGTGTTGCATAGATAGAGTTCAGGTGAAGTAGGAGTGGTCATATTTGAGATACAACTGAACTGTACTTTAACTGGATTATTAAACAATGGAGTGAAGTTACAAACAGTTAAACTGCGTAACAGTCACCTGTCGATATGGCTCAGACAAGCCAACCATCAACACCACCACAACAAAGGTAAATGCATGTATAACATTATCTGGATATGTTTCATGAATTATCAGAAGAGTTAATTTACTTATTCTGTTTTTATGAAATAATTAGCAATGCTTTTGGTATGTTCAGCTGTTCATAACAATTATAACATATTGGGTAACTATTGTGTGCTTTACGTAGCAGGTCCATTTAGAGTCCAACCATTTAATTTGGAGGTGGTATTTTTCTTTACAGCCATGTATTTTTATTTCTTTTAACTTAAGTAATTTGTTTTCAACTAATTTAATATGTGAATCATGTACAGTTTATTTTCCTTTAAAATCGTAACAACAGTAGTTTGTATAATATGATTTTGAGCAATTCGAATTACCTGACACCCTCTCATCCACTAAACATTAAATGGTCTATTCCATACCTGTTGAAAACTTCACCTTTGACAGGTTTACATGTACATGAAAGTCTGAGATCAGGTGTAAACAAAGCAGGACTAGTTCGTATTGTGTGGAAACTTTTTAAGTTGACAGTGTTAATAGTTTTTGTTCCCACCAATCAAACCCTTTATAAAAAGGTAAGTTATGGTATATGTAAGGGTAGAATGAAAAAAAGTCAACTGCATTGCTAACATCGACAGTCTAGGTACGGGTTGGGGTGAGAAGTATGGTATTTAGTGTTCCATATTCTGCGATTACTCTTACATTTTCCCAATAACATCAATCAAGTGTATCCAAAGCTCTGGTTTTGAATTTTAGATAGAATATATAAAAAGCCACATGAAAATTTCCCCAATAAGAATTAATTTAAGGAGGACAAAGATGTAGCAGTTTATAAGGAGGTCTGTGTTACAGGAGTAGGATGAATTGGTCATTTTTATATTATTTATTGTACAACACTGACCTACACGGAAAGAAGAATGCAAATCTTATTTTGATATCCAAATAGTCAGTAGAGATATATTTTTTAGTTATGTTAGAGTTGAAAGACACATAAGCACAGTAATGGATATGTAGTGCAGATTCAAGTCAGTATAAAAAATGAAAATATAAAGAATTGCATTAAAAAAATTTATTAAACAGAAACCTTTTAGACTAAATGAAGACCAGATGCAATAATATTAAAATGATGTAAAATGTATTTAAAAAAAAGAGATAAAAGTTCAAAATAAAATCATTCAAATATAAGGTGACAAAAAAAAGAAAAAAGTCCCACAAGGCTCTGTATGCACATGTGTGTGTGTTTATGTGTGATTTGGATTGTGAATACAGCTTTAACAATTTTTCAGTCATATCACAATGTCTGCATTGTGGTTGTTTATAGTTATGTTTAGCATTGGGGCATCATGCCACAAACATGTAGTGTAATGCTCCACCTAGCCACATTACTCTGACACCAGGACAACCAGTCTTACTAACCTCTTAATGATGAGCACCTAGAAAGGCAGCTGTTAGAACCATTTGTATAAGCCCTTTGTATGACTTGGCCAGGGTTCAGATCTGTGACCTCCCACATACAAGGCAAACTCTCTAACCACTAGGCCATCAGAGTAGTCTTGCACATAAAATGATGGATGTGGTCTATGCATTATTTGCTATGATCCAGGTGATGTTGACAAAACTTGTATCTACACGTTTAAAATGAAAATCCACTGAAAAATTGGTTAATTTAAAAATTTAATGATGCTAGAATGTTTATTTTCAACCTGATATGGATGACAAAGACTGGTTTCATTTTTATCATTGATAACATATGTTGAATTGATAGTAAATAAATAGCGATATTGGTCCTTAGTAAATTTTAGTAATACTTTTTACATTTTTAGAACTTAATGTGCCATTTAATTGTGCCATAATAGCTAGTCTTTCTTGTGCTGATGTTCCATTACATCCAGTACATACATACATACATACATACATACATACATACATACATACATACATACATACATACATACATGGCATGCATGCATACATACATGCATGCATACATACATACATACATACATACATACATACATACATACATACATACATACATACATACATACATACATACATACATACATACATACATACATACATACATACATACATACATACATACATACATACATACATACATACATACATACATACATACATACATACATACATACATACATACATACATACATACATACATACATACATACATACCTACATACATACATACATACATACATACATACATACATACATACATACATACATACATACATACATACATACATACATACATACATACATACATACATACATACATACATACATACATACATACATACATACATACATACATACATACATACATACATACATACATACATACAGTGAAGGATTAGGCAGATCCAGAAATATGTTTATAGCACTGGTTTGTAGTGTGTGTGTGCATGATGTCTGTGGTGTGATGCCCAGGAAGCTCTTGCATTTTAAGTGTTTATGGGGCATAATTGTAACCATTAAACTGTAAAGAAAACTTACTCCAGGAAATGTTCAATTTGTTTAACACTCAGTGCTGGTGGAGGTGGTGCTGGTTTTGTCTGTGTCATTTGGATCTGCCCTGAAGAATGGTAACTGGGCTAAATAATAATAATAATAATAATAATAATAATAATAATAATAATAATAATAATAATAATAATAATAATAATAAAGTCTTTGTTTCATGAGGGTGATAACAATTAGTACAAAAACTAATTTCCCTTTTGGCCCTCACCTATCTATATATGTAGTCAAAATATATAAAATATAAAAACACTTGGAAAACAAACATCATATAAAAAAGGTATAATGGACCAGTGTACACACTAGCAACTAAGTATGAATTCAGCACTCAGCATTGTACACACACATGCACACACACAAACACACACACATACAGCATATGATATATACCTAATCAAATAAAAAATATACCACAATGGTGGCCACAACCAGTTATATCTAGATTGCATCCTTTCAAACATCTGTGATGAAAGGAAGGCACTGATGATGCTTCTTTAAAATCTTAAGGTAGACAGTTCCAAATAATTGAAACTTTAGATATCTTCATACCTATCTTTTGGAAACATTACCAGTACTGATATGTTCTGACCAAAACATACTGTTATCAAGTTGAACTCTTAATATATTGTTTTATCTTGTATAACAATTTTGAGTTCAGTTTCATTTAAATGGATACAGAAAATATCATCATTAATTCTATTACATCTTTGTTGAATGGTTATTGGCATCACTTTGCAGTTCGTAAATTGATGTCCATTCCATTATGTTTAAATTTATTTAGACTTACAAACGCATTATGCAAGATTCTTTCTACATTAGTTTTAGATGTGTTAATTTCATATAAGATGGTGCTATCAGCATCAGTTTAAAATATTTTACTGTATGCGAATGCAGATCATTTATAAACAAAATAAATAATAGTGGTCCTAAAATAGATCCCAGAGATACTCCATGTCACAAATTTATAAGTTCTGAAATTATTTTTTCTAAAACATGTTTAAAATCGCTTAACTTATAAAAAAATATTTATTATTCTGACCCAGTAAATTTACAAAAGATGATGCTGATAACCATTACTATGTGTACTTTATAAATCGAGTCAAACTACAAACAACCTGATCAGCTGTTGCATAATGTACCAGCATATCAGGATCATTGTAGTTTGTTCTACTGATTACTCCTTACAAATGGCACAGACCCAGATCTGCTGGCGCATTATGCAAATGTACATTTGGGTTTCTGCACTTTGCAGTTGGACTCCACATACAAGCAAGTATATATGGTACTAAGAATATTAAAACCTCAAATATTGCCAAGTAGATTTTAATGAATTGAAGGATTGCTATCCTGGTAGGAGGACCTTTCAAATATTTACAGATGATGCCAACCTGCTTAAGAAGTTAAGCTAGTACTGAAAATAGCCAAGTCTCTGTTGCTGAAAATTTAAAATTTAAAATAGCCAAGTCTCTGTTGCTGAAAATTTAAAAATGTTTAAATGACTTGAGCTTTAAAAATAGAATTTGGCAGAAAGAATCTTGGCTTGAAGGCTTTTCAAGTCTGTTCAAACATTAACACTGCTATCAAATTTGGTCATCATTACTAAATATAAAAACCTTTTCATATAAATATAAATATAATAATAATATAATAATAAATAATAATATAAATATATATATATATATATATATATATATATATATATATATATATATATATATATATATATATAATAATATAAAAATAAATAATAATATAAACATAAAAACTTTTTCATTACTAAATATAAAAACCTTTAAACGTCAAAAACTGAGCCATAGAATTAGATCAAATTTGATAGAAAGTATCCTGGCCCGGAGGGCTTTCCAATTTGTATAAATAGTGCTGAATAAATATGGATGTTGTTACTAAAAATAGAAAAATTTGTAAACACTTTCTCCAAATTTGCTCAACAGAATTTGACCAAATAGACAGAAAGCATCATGATATAGGAAACTGTTAACAGTTTTAGAAATAATGTGTAGATCTGATTATCAATCCTGGTACATATGTACAACTGTTACTGATCCAGCTTAACTAAAAATAGAAAGTTGAAAGCATTGAAACTTTTAAAAAGAATTTAAGAAAACTTTATGTAGATTTATCTATTATCAAATATGGCTGCCATTACTAAAAATAGACAACCTTTTATCAACTTTTTTTTTCCAAAACTGCTGCATAGAAGACCTTTCCAAATGTTAATATTGCCAACCTTACTAAAATTAGAGAAACATTTAAAAGACTTTTCGCAAAGAAGTAACTAAATTTTACCAAATTTTATTAGAGAGCATCATGGCATAGAGGGTTTTCAAATTTGTACAAATGATGCCAAACTAAAAGAAAATAAAAATAAACATGTATACAATTAGATCACACCAAATGTGACCAACATTGGCACATAGCATCTAGGATAGGGGTCTTTTAGTATTGGGCAAGTGAAGCTGCTTTGCACCAAAATATGGATGACAATTAAAATAATACCCATGGCCACAGTTTCTTTCATAACATGTAATAAACAGCATTGGAAATATTTTTAGACAAAGCACCAACTAACCCAGATTTCTAGGCCAGTTGCTCTTGGATTTGACTGTTGGATCTGTCAGCCAATTCAGCATTGTTGTCAGGCCCACAGGCACTGGATTTCTTATTAATGATTATTAAATGTTGGGTTAATCTTTGAGAAAATACTTTCTTGCTAGTTTGGTTCTGTTTTGCTAAATTTTGATGCATATAAATTTATATTGACCCCTCATATACCTGTATCTGGTTATGAACAAACAATAATTTGGCCTCTCCATGTATGTATACATGCATGTACAATATTATAATAACATACATGCATATACATTATCATGATAACATTATGCAGGCATATTCAGTATTATGGTAACATTTTGCATGCAGCTTCATTTACATCAAGATATAAAGTAAACCTTATAATCAAATTTTTTGGTTAGGATTTCAGCATGAAGAGACTGCTTCAATGGCCTAAGTACTTAAAGTGCTTAGTAGATTATATATACTAATTAATATGTGTGTGTGTGTTTGCGGTTGCAAAAATATTAAATAAAAACCCTTCCTAGTATAATTTTAAAACCAGTGCTATAGGAAATATGTTATTTTGTTGCTATAATGACTTTTTGTTTCAGTTTTGTTTTTGGTACTGATAATCAGTCCTTATTTATAATTACAGTATTGGAATATATTGGTACTGATAACCAGTCCTCATTTATAATTACAGTATTGGTATATATTGGTACTGACAACCAATCTTATTTATAATCACAGTATTAGTATATATTGGTACTGACAACCAGTCCTCATTTATAATCACAGTATTAGTATATATTGGTACTGACAACCAGTCCTCATTTATAATCACAGTATTAGTATATATTGGTACTGACAACCAGTCCTCATTTATAATTACAGTATTGGTATATATTGATACTGACAACCAGTCCTAATTTATAATCACAGTATTAGTATATACTGTATCAGTATTGCCATAACATATTGATACAATTCCATTAAAATGATTTAAGGTTCTGTTATCACCTACAAGTCTAGTCCAACTGGGAATAACATTAACACTGACCTTCTGTCACATGATATACTGGCAGATTAAGGTCTGTGTTTTTTTTGTACTGATTACAAAGAGCATAGAGCCAGGTCTGTTGGCATATTTTTCAACAGTAAATTTGGGTCTATACAGGTTGTAGTTTGATCTGACTTGTAAGGAGTATATAAAGAAATGCAGGATTTCGCTATAATTAAATTTAATTTATACTATTAACAATTTGATTTATTGACATAAACATATTCTCATGTGAGGTAGAAATGATGTCAAACATAAAGAAATGCAATGATTATTTTTGTTACCTGTTAATGGTGTAACATTAGTCAGTGTGGACCAATCAAAATGTAAATATTATACTGATGAAAAAGTGCATTGGCAGTTACAAAAAAATGTTTGATGTGTAATTTTCCTATAATTGTTTTTCTATACCTTTGCATTTTATGCTTTGGACAAAATTTATACCTGCATGAAGTCAGTGGTAACTAAGAAGTTGAACCCATCAAGTAATCACAGTAATGGGGTTTTGATGCCAGACTCCATTAAACATGTTAAGGTTTTTGAACCAATACTGTTATGATTTATTGTTCTATAGATGAGTTTAAAAGACCCTGAAAGTATTTTGGTGAGCAGTTATTTTAGTACATCTTGCACTCAGTGAGAGCAAATAAGAATTACTGTGTAGAACTTATAGGTAAGATTGAACTGCACACAACTGAGCTGAATATGCCATCACATAATGTACCAGGAGATCTGGGTCTATGCATTTTAAGAGGAATCTGTAGAACAAACAGCACAAACCCTGTCTTGTCTGTACAGTATATGATGGCAGATAAGGATCTGTGTTGTTTGAAGTTTAACTCAATTTATAAACATGCATAAATGGTAGTTAGAAAGTTGGGTAACTCATCATTTGCTTGAGCTGAGGTAAACATGCCATTCATTTTACATTTCTTTTACAAATTATGTGACAGATTCATATCTTCCAATTGGACTTGACTTATAAATATTTATAGATGTTAGTTAAAAAGGCAAGTAATTAATTATTTGCTAGAACTGATATAACATTCATTTGAAGGATAAAGTTATACAGACAAATTTGTATTTTTGGATTACAAATATGTCAAACTCTGGCTGTCATAGAATTCAGTCTCCACAAAATATCATCCTTAATTTGACCTATTTTAATTGTTCCTAACTGTGATTAAATTGAGATCAGTGACTGATAAGTATCATGTGATTAAATTGAGATCAATGACTGATAAGTATCATGTGATTAAATTGAGATCAATGACTGATAAGTATCATGTGATTAAATTGAGATCAGTGACTGATAAGTATCATGTGATTAAATTGAGATCAGTGACTGATAAGTATCATGTGATTAAATTGAGATCAGTGACTGATAAGTATCATGTGATTAAATTGAGATCAGTGACTGATAAGTATCATGTGATTAAATTGAGATTAGTGACTGATAAGTATCTTGAGCAGTAGAATCTCCTGACCTTTTGATTTATTAATCTTTTGATCACAGCATTCACATTTCTCAATGTGACATGTTATTTGGAATTTATCACCATCCTTGATAACTGTTCATAACACAATGTAATCCATTGTCTGATAGGCTAATACACAAATGAGAATTCCAGATGTCACCAGAACCATGTTAGAGATGTAGGTTTTAATCCAGTTGAGTTTTTTGATGGAATCTTTATTTACAAGTGTATATATATATATATATATATATATATATATATATATATATATATATATATATATGACAGCTAATTCATGATGAATCATACTTTTGCAAAGAAACCTAAAGACAGATTATCACTTAAACCATATTCATATTTTGTTTAGCAACTAATTTAAGGCACATATAAAGGACATTGATTTTTAACTTAACACAATGGTAACAGATTGCACAGGAACTTGTATCATCTCGAATGATCATTGAGTTTTAAAGAGGCTGACTTCATATTAATGAGATTCGTCATGGCTCATGTATTTTTCTGGAAGCATTTTAGAACTCTATCATTACATTTTTAGTCAGAAGAGTTTCTGATTGTTCAATTGTCCATCTGTCCATTATCTATTGTCAAAACTACTTCCTCTAACCTACTTGTAGAATTGCCTTGAAACTTTATACTGACATTAATTCAAAGTTATAGATGGTCCTTTATAAAAATGGTATTTCTCAGTCACCCAGTATGGCAGCCACAATGGACATCTTAGAAATTTTTTTATTACTTCTCCTTCCTTCCTTATTAAATCACTTATGATGCTGTCTAGTCGGTCTTAAATGAAAATTGTGCAGATCTGTCAGTCATTATGACCACTGTGGCAGCCATCTTGAATATCTTTTGACTGCCTCCTAAATGGGAAGGCATAATGATAAGGAACTCTCTCCAAGAGATACGATATTTAGATGCTCCAAAATAAAAATGGTGCCCTGCAGACATCCAGTATGTATGCCACAATAAGCATATTGAAAATGAATGGATGGTCTTGTTGGCATGGGATTTTCACCAAGTTTTCTGATCATTTGATGCTAAATGAAAATAGGTGCTGATCTTAAATTTAATATGGATGACTGACACTGTGGCTAGATATGAAAATATTACATCTAATATGGATGACTGACACTGTGGCTAGATATGAAAAACTTACATCTAATATGGATGACTGACACTGTGGCTAGATATGAAAATCTTACATCTAATATGGATGACTGACACTGTGGCTAGCTATGAAAATATTACATCTAATATGGATGACTGACACTGGCTATTTACAAAAATACATCTAATATGGATGACTGACACTGTGGCTAGATATGAAAAACTTACATATAATATGGATGATTGACACTGACACTGTGGTTAGTTATGAAAATCTTACATCAAATATGGAACTGACACTGGCTAAATATGAAAATCTTACATCTAATATGGATGACTGACATTGGCTATTTATGAAAATCTTAGATCTAATATGGATGACTGACACTGTGGCTAGATATGAAAATCTTACATCTAATATGGGTGACTGACACTGTGGCTAGATATGAAAAACTTACATCTAATATGGATGACTGACACTGGCTAGTTATGAAAATATTACATCTAATATGGATGACTGACACTGTGGCTAGATATGAAAATGTTACATCTAATATGGATGACTGACACTGTGGCTAGATATGAAAATCTTACATCTAATATGGATGACTGACACTGTGGCTAGATATGAAAATCTTACATCTAATATGGATGACTGGCACTGTGGCTAGATATGAAAAACTTACATCTAATATGGATGACTGACACTGGCTAGATATGAAAATCTTACATCTAATATGGATGACTGACACTGGCTAGATATGAAAATCTTACATCTAATATGGATGACTGACAATGTGGCTAGATATGAAAATCTTACATCTAATATAGATGACTGACACTGTGGCTAGATATGAAAATCTTACATCTAATATGGATGACTGACACTGTGGCTAGATATGAAAATCTTACATCTAATATGGATGACTGACACTGGCTAGATATGAAAATCTTACATCTAATATGGATGACTGACACTGTGGCTAGATATGAAAATCTTACATCTAATATGGATGACTGACACTGGCTAAATATGAAAATCTTACATCTAATATGGATGACTGACACTGGCTATATATGAAATTCTTACATCTAATATGGTTGACTGACACTGGCTAGATATGAAAATCTTACATCTAATATGGATGACTGACACTGTGCCTAGATATGAAAATCTTACATCTAATATGGATGACTGACACAGTGGCTAGTTATGAAAATCTTACATCTAATATGGATGACTGACACTGGCTAGATATGAAAATCTTACATCTAATATGGATGACTGACACTGTGGCTAGATATGAAAAACTTACATCTAATTTGGATGACTGACACTGTGGCTAAATATGAAAATCCTACATATAATATGGATGACTGACACTGTGGCTAGATATGAAAATCTTACATTTTATATGGATGACTGATACTGGGTAGATATGAAAATCTTACATCTAATATGGATGACTGACATTGGCTAGATATGAAAATCTTACATCTAATATGGATGACTGACACTGTGGCTAGATATGAAAATCTTACATCTAATATGGATGACTGACACTGTGGCTAGATATGAAAATCTTACATCTAATATGGATGACTGACACTGTGGCTAAATATGAAAATCTTACATCTAATATGGATGACTGACACTGGCTAGATATGAAAATCTTACATCTAATATGGATGACTGACAATGTGGCTAGATATGAAAATCTTACATCTAATATAGATGACTGACACTGTGGCTAGATATGAAAATCTTACATCTAATATGGATGACTGACACTGTGGCTAGATATGAAAATCTTACATCTAATATGGATGACTGACACTGGCTAGATATGAAAATCTTACATCTAATATGGATGACTGACACTGTGGCTAGATATGAAAATCTTACATCTAATATGGATGACTGACACTGGCTAAATATGAAAATCTTACATCTAATATGGATGACTGACACTGGCTATATATGAAATTCTTACATCTAATATGGTTGACTGACACTGTGGCTAGATATGAAAATCTTACATCTAATATGGATGACTGACACTGTGCCTAGATATGAAAATCTTACATCTAATATGGATGACTGACACAGTGGCTAGTTATGAAAATCTTACATCTAATATGGATGACTGACACTGGCTAGATATGAAAATCTTACATCTAATATGGATGACTGACACTGTGGCTAGATATGAAAAACTTACATCTAATTTGGATGACTGACACTGTGGCTAAATATGAAAATCCTACATATAATATGGATGACTGACACTGTGGCTAGATATGAAAATCTTACATTTTATATGGATGACTGATACTGGGTAGATATGAAAATCTTACATCTAATATGGATGACTGACATTGGCTAGATATGAAAATCTTACATCTAATATGGATGACTGACACTGTGGCTAGATATGAAAATCTTACATCTAATATGGATGACTGACACTGTGGCTAGATATGAAAAACTTACATCTAATTTGGATGACTGACACTGTGGCTAAATATGAAAATCCTACATATAATATGGATGACTGACACTGTGGCTAGATATGAAAATCTTACATTTTATATGGATGACTGATACTGGGTAGATATGAAAATCTTACATCTAATATGGATGACTGACATTGGCTAGATATGAAAATCTTACATCTAATATGGGTGACTGACACTGTGGCTAGATATGAAAAACTTACATATAATATGGATGACTGGCACTGTGGCTAGATATGAAAAACTTACATCTAATATGGATGACTGACACTGGCTAGTTATGAAAATATTACATCTAATATGGATGACTGACACTGTGGCTAGATATGAAAATCTTACATCTAATATGGATGACTGGCACTGTGGCTAGATATGAAAATCTTACATCTAATATGGATGACTGACACTGGCTAGATATGAAAATATTACATCTAATATGGATGACTGACACTGTGGCTAGATATGAAAATCTTACATCTAATATGGATGACTGACACTGGCTAGTTATGAAAATATTACATCTAATATGGATGACTGACACTGGCTAGATATGAAAATCTTACATCTAATATGGATGACTGACACTGTGGCTAGATATGAAAATCTTACATCTAATATGGATGGCTGACACTGTGGCTAGATATGAAAATCTTACATCTAATATGGATGACTGACATTGTGGCTAGATATGAAAATCTTACATCTAATATGGATTGCTGACACTGTGGCTAGTTATGAAAATCTTACATTTAATATGGATGACTGACACTGTGGCTAGATATGAAAATCTTACATCTAATATGGATGACTGACACTGTGGCTAGATATGAAAATCTTACATCTAATATGGATGACTGACACTGTGGCTAGATATGAAAATCTTACATCTAATATGGATGACTGGCACTGTGGCTAGATATGAAAAACTTACATCTAATATGGATGACTGACACTGGCTAGATATGAAAATCTTACATCTAATATGGATGACTGACACTGTGGCTAGATATGAAAATCTTACATCTAATATGGATGACTGACACTGGCTAAATATGAAAATCTTACATCTAATATGGATGACTGACACTGGCTAAATATGAAAATCTTACATCTAATATGGATGACTGACACTGTGGCTAGATATGAAAATCTTACATCTAATATGAATGACTGACACTGTGGCTAGATATGAAAATCTTACATCTAATATGGATGACTGACACTGTGGCTAGATATGAAAATCTTACATCTAATATGGATGACTGACACTGTGGCTAGATATGAAAATCTTACATCTAATATGAATGACTGACACTGTGGCTAGATATGAAAATCTTACATCTAATATGGATGACTGACACTGGCTAAATATGAAAATCTTACATCTAATATGGATGACTGACACTGGCTAGATATGAAAATCTTACATCTAATATGGATGACTGACACTGTGGCTAGATATGAAAATCTTACATCTAATATGGATGACTGACACTGGCTAAATATGAAAATCTTACATCTAATATGGATGACTGACACTGGCTATATATGAAATTCTTACATCTAATATGGTTGACTGACACTGTGGCTAGATATGAAAATCTTACATCTAATATGGATGACTGACACTGTGCCTAGATATGAAAATCTTACATCTAATATGGATGACTGACACAGTGGCTAGTTATGAAAATCTTACATCTAATATGGATGACTGACACTGGCTAGATATGAAAATCTTACATCTAATATGGATGACTGACACTGTGGCTAGATATGAAAAACTTACATCTAATTTGGATGACTGACACTGTGGCTAGATATGAAAATCCTACATATAATATGGATGACTGACACTGTGGCTAGATATGAAAATCTTACATTTTATATGGATGACTGATACTGGGTAGATATGAAAATCTTACATCTAATATGGATGACTGACATTGGCTAGATATGAAAATCTTACATCTAATATGGATGACTGACACTGTGGCTAGATATGAAAATCTTACAACTAATATGGATGACTGACACTGTGGCTAGATATGAAAATCTTACATCTAATTTGGATGACTGACACTGTGGCTAGATATGAAAATCTTACATCTAATATGGATGGCTGACACTGTGGCTAGATATGAAAAACTTACATCTAATATGGATGACTGACACTGGCTAGTTATGAAAATCTTACATCTAATATGGATGGCTGACACTGTGGCTAGATATGAAAAACTTACATCTAATATGGATGACTGACACTGGCTAGTTATGAAAATCTTACATCTAATATGGATGACTGACACTGGCTAGATATGAAAATCTTACATCTAATATGGATGACTGACACTGTGGCTAGATATGAAAATCTTACATCTAATATGGAAGACTGACACTGGCTAGATATGAAAATCTTACATCTAATATGGAAGACTGACACTGTGGCTAGATATGAAAATCTTACATCTAATATGGATGACTGACACTGTGGCTAGATATGAAAATCTTACATCTAATATGGATGGCTGACACTGGCTAGATATGAAAATCTTACATATAATATGGATGACTGACACTGGCTAGATATGAAAATCTTACATCTAATATGGATGACTGACACTGTGGCTAGATATGAAAATCTTACATCTAATATGGATGACTGACACTGGCTAGATATGAAAATCTTACATCTAATATGGATGGCTGACACTGGCACTGTGGCTAGATATGAAAATCTTACATCTAATATGGAAGACTGACACTGTGGCTAGATATGAAAAACTTACATCTAATATGGATGACTGACACTGGCTAGATATGAAAATCTTACATCTAATATGGATGACTGACACTGGCACTGTGGCTAGATATGAAAATGTTACATCTAATATGGATGACTGACACTGTGGCTATTTACAAAAATCTTACATCTAATATGGATGACTGACACTGGCTATTTACAAAAATCTTACATCTAATATGGATGACTGACACTGTGGCTAGATATGAAAATCTTACTGCTCAGGAATACAGAGATGATTTCAACTCAGGGGTGAGAAAGAAAAAAAAATGGTCATATTTGAATGCCTGGAAAGTATTTTCATACTGATCCTAATACTTAACCCATACTCATAGGGAAATAATAATTATGTATTATTTGTTTACAAAATGAAATCATCTGTAGTGTCTTTAGTCATGAACACATTAAACTTGATTTTGGACAAGGTCACGTTTAAAATATAGTTATACATAATCATCAAGAAAAAAACTAATAAATACAAATAAAATATACATGACAGCGGATAGTTTATGATATGAATATTGCATAGTAATGAATTTTATTAAAATAGCAATATCTTCAACCCAGTTTAGAGTGTAGGGCCAACCATATGGTGGCTTTGGACCATTTTTAAGTTTCGCCTTTGCAAGTTATGCAAACTTAACTGCCCCCCCCCCTCCAAGAATTAAATGGTCACACACTTGAGACAGCTCAGAAAATGACAGTCAGCACCCTGGATGTGGTCCAGAGTCTGCCCTGTGTTTTTGGATGGTTTGGGGTACATTCAAGACCAAGCTGGAGGTGATGAAATTTGTGCACATGTTTTTTGCCTTGTTTATATTTGTAATTCAAGCCTAGAAATATAGTTTGATCTAACTTTAAACATTTTAAGCAGACATGGAGTTGTTTGGGGATTTTATGTTTTATCACTGGTTGGAAACAAGTTTTATGTGTGAGAAGATGCTGTTCCTGGCTGTCCTTGGAATAGATTTGGAACAGCAAAATTATCAGTGTGATAGGATGTTGTTTCAGGTTGTCCTTGGAATGGATTTGGAACAGCAAGATTATCAGTGTGAGAGGAGCATGTTTGTCAGCTGAGAGGTTGGAGAGTGTCCTTGGAGTCTCTTATACTAAGGCACATGAATGCCAGGAACAAGTGCAAAGGGTTGTTGTCATTGTTTAAATATGCCTTGAAGTTGAACTGAAAAGACTTGTTTGGGTTCAAGAGAGAATTTAATCATAGTCACTGATTCAAGTTGCAGGAATCAAGATGACATTAATTGCACTTAAGAATGTAAAGTTTTTTTCCAGTATTTGTTTTAATGTTATTTGTTTTGAAGGTTCATAATATAGTTCCTTATACAAACAGACTACATAATATCATCAATATTAAGATTTTTTTGTTGTATTATGACATCTGTCTCAGATTAGTTGGTGACAGTTTTGCTAAAGAAAATTCATAGACATGTTTCAGAAAAAATTATTAACATGATTTTGCCATATATAGGTTTGAATATATTTTTTTAAGTTTTTTAATAGATTTTATGTAAAATTCTGTCAAATGAAGATTTGTCACAACTCCCATCATTTGGCCAAAAAAAGATACGTTTCTTGTTGCACTGGATCTAAAAGTACAGTTGGCAGGTCACCCATTTTTTTACATTATATATAATTATTTTGTTTTTAGTTTTCTTTTACCTTGGGATAAAAAAGTGCTAGGGTTGGCAGTGAAAAACAATGACAGTTGGCCAACGGGGAGCATATTTTTTTCCTTATGAGAATATGTTTAACTTGCCTGCTCTGCATCAAGTAGTAGACTGAGATACATAAAGACCTGATGTTGCTTTTATCGATTTTTTGTTTGTATTTATTCTTTGGTGTTTGTGGTAGTTTGTTCTGAATATAGATACAAAGCATTCAGAATGAACATATTGCTATATGCCTTTCAAACCCAAACAATGTCCTAATGCCTATGGACTAGAGACAATAGTATTGCTGGCATAACAGTGGAAGCTTGTTTCACATTCAAGCTGAATATATGTTACAAAGCTTACTGCTCCTTGTATATCAAATACAAATTAAAGCTGTCACAACTTGAACATTTTTTTACCAGTTTTAAAATATATTTTTCATGTAATTTTCAGTATGCACAAAAAGTGAATGCTAGGAATGCTAGTTCATATTGGGTAAATGTGGAGACAGTACTATGTGCAATGCTAAGGTGTAGGGCATGGTTATCTCCCTTCTGGTGATAGGTCAGTTGTGATTTGTTAACTGAGAAAAAGATGCTGCTTGAGATCAGTGGAGTTTTAAAATAATGCTATGCATTGATTATTGCAATGGAGGAAATATTGATAGCTTTGATAAACTTCATGCAAACTCATAATTATTTTGCAGTTTTCTTTTTAATACATGTTTGTTTTTTCATGCTACTATTTGATTTAAATGTTGGATCATTAAACTGCATGATCTGCATTTTCTGAAAAATTTTCCTGTGGGCTTCATTGGTTGCTAGGAATTAAGGATTAGTGTCTAGGCAGAAAAACAAGAAAAATAAAATTTGGGACATTAAAGAACATTCTTTTATTCTTAACTTTATATATGAAATCTGATAACCTGCACATTAATCTTCTTGTAGTATTTCATTGAATGAGATACACAACCAATGATACAATATCAATACAAATACCAACATTAAGGCTTTGTCATATTTAGAAGAAACTACTCCAGTGGCCTAAGTGGTTAGAGCATCTGCCTTGGATGTGGGAGGTCACAGGTTTAGAGCCTGGCTGAGTCATACCAAATACTTGCAAAAATTTGTACTAGTAGCTGCCTCACTTTGCACTCAGAATTAAGAAGTTAGTTTTAAGAGTGGTTGGCCTGGTGTCAGGATAATGTGACAGAGTGGGACATGATGCCACATGTCTGTGCCAGGATTCCTCTGTGCTAGATATCACTAAAAAGTCACTGCAGACTGAAAAATTGTTAAAACTAAGTTAAAAATCCAAACCACACACACACACACTCTCTCTCTCTCTCTCTCTCTCTCTCTCTCTCTCTCTCTCTCTCTCTCTCTCTCTCTCTCTCTCTCTCTCTCTCTCTCTCTCTCTCTCTCTCTCAAGAAATGTCATTAATTGGGTGATAAAATTTTAGTTCTGTTGATTGTTTGTACAGCTGGCTTAAAACATGTAACAAGAATTGCAGATGGACCTGATGGCTATTTTTAGGCCATTCAGATCCTTAATATTTTGATGACAACCACTTCCAGACAAGTCATGCTTATTAATTCTTAATAACCATTTCAACCATTTTGTGATATAGGAGAATACTCATCTTTTTCACTGAGGCCTTATGTTATTTCATGGTGGATGTCTAATTGTTCTGAATTAATTAGTGACCATTGTTCTTTGTCCAAATTGCTTCATAACTCATGGTACTAATGGTATGAAAAATGGGTTTGGTTGGCCAGGATTGGTTGATAATAGAAGGTAGATTTTAGTAAAAAGGAATCTTTTGAGGTCTTTTCCTAGTTCTAACTGAAAATAAATAGACATTTTTTTTATTGATGAAATTTCAGTCCTTTAACAGCTTTGAGTTTAGAAAATTCAGTACTGAAATTAGCACCAGACTCTTTGGTGAAGAATTGAAAGCACATGTTTCAAACTCACACAGGTAAAAAAAATGCTGTGCTTCATCTGGTTATCTCTATACAGAAGCTGTTGTTCATGTTGCATCTATACTGATAAGTATAGGTTTTATCATGAGCACTCCGAAATTTCAGGTGATTTAATATGATTATGTTTGCATAGGTTTATTATGGGAACTGAATGGGTGAGTCCTTTGGCCCTCGCAGTTGTTTCTCACTTTACTAATTTTGCAAGAAAATATGTTCAAATTATAACCAGTCATGTTTTGTGGCAATATTTGAATGCATGAAACTATTAGTTGACATATTTGAAAAGATTTTAGCTGATCTTACAAGAAAACATATTGGTATAAATCCTGTTTTTCCGTGCAATACAGTTTTCAATAAACATTGCTTACAGCAAAATTGTAGTTAAAACACAGCTTGAATCAAGTATGTTTTTTGAGATTGATCAAGTCATAGCAAGGTTTTGCTTGTAATTTTCTTATAAGCCTTATTTCATGAAAATGCAGTAGTACACCAAAGACAATTGAGTAGACCTGGTTTTCTTATCATGGTGACTAAACACTGCAACCATTTCTTGAGACAAATAAATTTATTGCCGATAATAATCTTGAAGTATTTCTCATTCTTACAGACTCCATGCACGGCTGTAGTATTTGTGAGAAATTTCCTTTTCATATACTTACAGGAATACCTATTAATTAAAATGATTAATGAGTAATGGATGTAATGGATAATATGCTTTTGATTGGGTTACAAAGATTCTTTTTTTCACTTCCTTTTAATGTATGATATCAATTTAGTATCAAAACTGACCGAACATAAAACAGTTTGTCAAACTTTATATTTATTTTCCTTGTTGAAAGGAAAATGGATACAATTTTATATTTTCATTGTGGAAAGAAAAAGTGACACAAAAGAAGTTTTGCTTAGATGATTTATGCAATGTATTGAAAGAAAAAGGGGTGCAGGAAACGGTTTGATATCAGAGAAAGGTGAAGTGAAACTTGCTGCCTTTTGGATTTGTTCAGGGAAGTGACAGACTCCAGAACAATTTTAATTGTATGTTTGACTTTCATATGCTTATCCAAGTTATTGATTATCATAAAAGGCTATTCATTTAGTTATAGGTGGGGTCAGGTATGTGAAACATACTACAAAAGTGAATAGGATTACTTGAGACATGTGTTTACAGAAACATTTCCTCAACAGGTTGGTTGACTCATTGTATTTTTTGGTGTGTTTACCCAAGATGTATACAGCCATGTGGCTCATTGCTGTATATGTCCAACTTGTTATATATATCCAAGACTTGTTTAGAATGTTAACACTTTGATGGTATATCTGGGTGGGCTTGGTATAGACTACAGGTCTCTTGAACATTTATCTTCAGATTTTTAGGTCCAAACTAGCTGTAATCTATATCCTGTGAAACATTTATTCCTGTTCGGAGCATCATTAAACATCACATATTTTGAAATCCAGGATACACCATATTGAATTATAAGTAAAAACAAGAGCTTTTACCCCCACCTCCACTTCCGAACTCCTCCTCCCCTCCCCTCCCCTCCCCTCCCCTCCCCTCCCCTCCCCAACTAAATTTAATTAAAAATCATCTTTCAGCATAATGTGTACTCTTGGATATATGGTCAGTGTTTCTCTACTGTATTGGTCCCCAATGCATGACCCAAATCAGGAGTGTGGATGTTGTGAAGGGTTGCTAGGATTTTGTTTTAGGTGGCAAAATTGTAGAAACATGGTCATGAGGTTCAGAAAAACTATTTTTTAGGGTTGCTGCCAGCAAAAAAATTTGAAACAATATTCTACTGCCACTACCTTTCGAGGATGGATCATATTGTACAATCTCTGTATACAATTTAAATGCTATTCCAGTCGCATACCCATGTTGAAATCTTGATTTTTACATTAGACTTGCATGGCATGCATGTTAATGTTAATGTTGAACATATTTCAAAATTGAAAGAAAATGGCAGCATGATCATTTGGATTGGGAATGGTTTAGTGAGGTGTTTTACAGCAAGAAAACACAAGTAGGTTATTTAGTAGTAGAGAGTTTTGACTGAAGTTGCACATTGCTTACCTGAGTTGATCTAATCATAGGATTCAAAGCCATCCTCCTTTTCTTTTCGTATTTGGTTGTTTTTTTTTAATAGACTTGCAGTTTATGAATCTTTATATACAGTGCATAGTTTTATCCATCTTCATTAAGTAAATGTTTCCATAACAGTTGATCCACAGGGAGATTAAACTAATTGCATTGCCCTTTTAAGTAAATATGTTACCCATATTAGTTAATGAATTTATTATGTTGTTGAACCATGCTGGCAAGGTGGTTTAAGGCAATAATGTTCAACTGAAAGAGTGCAGGTTCAATTCCCAGCATCATATAGGCACTTTAATGAGCTTGCCTTGGCACAGTATCATCTTATAAATGTTCTGTGCCATAAAATGCTTTTTTCATTTTTTAATTAAACAGATTCACAATACTCATTTATTCAACAAAATGGTGAGACAACGCACAATAAGCATAGATTAGTTGGCCAGCTGTATCATAGTTCAAAGATAGATATTTCATATGGCTTTAATCTATATGCATCAGTTGCTGTTTTAAAATTTAAATTAATGCGATTGCTAAGAAAAGAGAAAGTCTGTTCCCACCATTTCATATTAAAATTGCTTGATTTTTCTTCTGCCCACTCCATACTGGCCTAGTGGTTAGAGCATCCACCTCGGGTGTGGAAGGTCATGGGTTTGAACCCTGGCTGAGTCATACCAAAGACTTGTAAAAATGGTAATAACAACTGTCTCGCTAAGGCTAAGCTAAGGCTAAGCGCTCAGCATTAAGAATTTAGTGTTAGGACTGGTCAGCTAGGTGTCAGGATAATGTGGCTGGGTGGGACATAATGCTATATGTCTGAAGCATGATGCCCCAGTGCTAGGCATCAATATAAACTGCATCACTGCAGACATAGCAATATGACTGAAAAATTGTTAAAGCTAGTTTAAAAGTTCAAATCACACACACACACACGTACACACACATGCACACAGTGGAAAGAAAAAACTTTTGAGCAGATTTGGAGGTCTTTCATAAATGCGTAGATAAACTGCAGTTTGATTTAAGTTTTCATTACAGCATTCTTTCCTGTTCTGGGTCAGCTACCTTGGTGAGTCCTTGGACAAGGCATTTACTCCAGTGTTTTGGCCCTACATAACCTACGTGTGCTGATGTGCCATAAAATATCAAACCAAACCACCACTACAATTTTTTTAAAATTAATTTTTTTACATTTTCAACAGATGGGATTTTGGCCTTTTTGACAGACCTATTGTTAGCACAATTAAACAAAAACCAAGCACAGCTACATGAATGAAAATTTATAGGTTTATTTGCATTCATTTACAGAAGATGAACTCACTAGATTTTCAGGACATTATACCAACTTTTCACTTTTTCTTGATATTATTAAAGTTGTGGATTCAGATTATAATCTTGTTAACAAAATTAAGCAAAAATTATAGAGACATAAAATTATGTAGGGAAATTTTTATGTACATGTTACAGAGATGGCCTAAATAGACTTTAATGCAGTTATAAAAAAAAATATTATGCTATGGTACATTAGGAAATTATTAATTTTAAATACTTTAATAATATTTTAGTATCATTCAATTTTCATGTTACAATTTTTTTGTAAATAATTTTTGTAATATTACAATGTATATTTTTGACAAAATATTTTAGCAGTGATATTGTTATCCTGTGAAATTTACAGAAGTTTATTAAGCTTACTGAAATTCTGAGATTTACACTAGTTCAAAATGTTTTGATGTGAACATGATATAAAATTTATTTGTTTTATGAGTATTGGTTTTCATGGCTTTGCAAAACCATTACATGCTTGTTTGTATGTGTCTATTTGTCTCTCCTAAATAAGATAGTGAAATTACAATATATACATATGCTGATGTACACTGCAACTCAGAAAGTAGGTAAGTAGGTTAACAGGAAGTCTTTGATTGGCAGCTGAGTGTATTCTGACACTGATTGGCTGAAAATGTCATGGGACCTTGGTAAAGATTTCAAGTGCTAGTACAAGGTACAAGATGGGTTTATTGACATTGCTTAATGTTGTCTAGATCATATTTGCTGTGGGTATAATTCCAATAAGCAGCATGGATGTTTAACGTGTCTGGTACTGATACTTTGCATTTTTATTTATTGCTAACAGCATATTTTAAAAAACTTTTCTTATGTCTACTAATGTAGATAACACAGGAAATGTGTGTTTTGTTGGAACCATTACAGGTTCTAGGACACAGGTTCTGGACACAAGTTCTCCATGGAGCTTGATGCTTAGAAAAAAAACCCCACAATAATAATCTGAAGGAAATAAGTAATACAGAGTGACAAAAATACCTCAGATTTCCCTCATGACCTGTTCTGACATTAGACTTTCTATCACACTATATAAAAGTCTCTTATATACATGTAGTATGATAGAAAGGGTCCAAGGTCAGAAGGTCATGGGGGTAATCTGAAGTATTTTTGTCACTCTGTATTACTTATTTCCTTCAGATTTATTGTTTTTTTCTTAGCATCAAGCTCTTGTAAAGTACCTGTTGGAACATAGTAGTGTTTGAGGGGCTTTTAATATTAATTAATGTAATAATAACAAATTTCAGATGTTTGCAGAATCCTGGAAAATTTTTAGCCCATATCATTTGTTTGCACAGATTGTTCTTTTAAGTTGGGATGTTTGATGTTCATTAGTTATGTATGCAGTTTTTGCAGTTATTCTTAGAACTGGTTCAGTATAATTACTTCTGATATCATTTTTGAGAAGACCTGACTGAGGTCTTCATGTTTTAATTGGAAATATCTAACAAGTGATTACATATGGTACTGAACTTCTGCATGCTAGAGAACTGCAAACTGATAGTGACAGGCACACACAGTGAATTGATATCACTGAACAATATTTTCACTGCAAGATCAGGTTTGTGTAATTGTTATTTATTGCAGTGTCAAGCACAATTTTGATTATCCAATACTTGGATCATTTATGACCACAAGTAATCAAAATCCAGTTGATAAAAATGCTAGTAATAAATAAACAGTTGTTAACTAATTTATAAGTGTCAAAAGCACAGATAAATTGTACAGTGGTTCCCAAACTTTATTGGGCCATCTCCCCCTTGGTTATCCCCTACTTTACTCCTACCCAGTAAAAAGTATTATTCATTATTAACACCCACTCTTGGTAATCCCACCTCCATGGGACGGTACTATCCACTTTGGGAACCAGCATTTTCTTTAAAACTTTTTTAAAAAATATGTTACCTCTTTATGATAAAGTTTTTTGTTCATTGTTAAGAAATTCAGGAAAATTGGGTGAATAATATATTGCTTGAAACAATTAAAAAATTTAACTTCATATAAATTTTGTGACCATCAGTAAACTAAATAACTTCATGTTCCAATTAGGTTAGTATACCAGGCAAGTTTATCCTGGGATGTTTTGGTCTGGTTTTGTGGAGTTTTAACACCATTTTTCAGCACATTATAGGTTATGTATGGTGGTCAATACATTTGGCATAGAAAGAATCAAGAATACCACTGATCCAAAGGAAGCTAACAGCAAGCTTTCTGCATATCCTTGGTGCTTGACCTGAGAATTAGACTCTGGACAGAACTAAGAGGTTCAAATGATTTGTTTGATCTCAAGTAAGGATGTACACATAGCCAAGTTTAACAGCTGACATTGGAATTAAACTACAATTGAATGACAGCTGGTGTATATGTATGGGTAGATTATACACCATGTAGTTGGTTTCAGCCTTAAAAATTTTCATTTTATTGTTGTCAGTGCACAGGTACTACTGGATATAAATGTAGATCTCAGTTGGCCAGTTACTGTGCACTTAACAAGAGTATATTTCTCAACAATTAGTTATGGAGAATATCATTTAGATTATTTTAAAAGTTTCTGCTTGGATAGAGCATCCATAGGGTGTTGGGGCCCTGAGTGGCTGAGTGGTCTGAAGTGCTCACCTTAACAGATCACTGTCATCATTCTGCATTGGTTCAAGTTTCAGGTTCAGCCATAATGGGTATTTGAGAAAGCATGCCCATAGCTTATTGTGGGTTGGTGGTTCTTTCCAGGGTTTTCCTGGGTTCTTCCTCCAGCATGAATACTGGCCATCATGTATAGCCTATCTTGTGCTGAAAATGGCATTAGACCCTACAACAGCAACAACAACAACCATAGGGTGTAAGCATATTTTTGCAGAAAGAATAGTATTCAGGTTTTCTCTGCTGGTTGCATCTCCACCTTTTTTTATTTTCATTCAAAGAAGACCTAATCATAACTGAACCTCATAATAACTGCTTGGGCAAAAAAATGAGTTACCTATTGCTCTGGTTTTAAAAGTGTGGTAGGCAGGTTGGTTCTATTTTTTTAAATCATATATATTAAATGTTATATTTTGTAATTTTTTAATATGGGTGGTGGTGACTGCTAGGGATGGTCAGCTGACCGAAACATATTTTTCTGTTGGGTTTATTAAATTGTGAAATGTATGGCTCCAAGAATATCTTGTTTGGAACATTTTTAATACAATATTTTTGGGCAATCAGTGACTAGAAATGATAAAAAAAATTGTTAATGTCTGTTCACATGTCCTCACCCTAGATTAAGGTAAATATTGAAAGAGTTTTAGATTAAGCACAATCTTAATGTTGCTTAATAAAACTCAAACTATGAAAAACGGGCAAAAATTAAGCTCCAACTTGGATTCCTCTTTACACAGTTAAATTTCAATTACATGCAGAGGCTATAAAGATCTGGAGTGATACTAGGCAATACATTCTTGTATACAATTTTTGTATACAAGGCAATGCATTCTTGTGTACAAGTTAATGCATTCTTGTATACAAGGCAATACATTCTTGTATACAAGGCAATACATTCTTGTGTACAAGTTAATGCATTCTTGTATACAAGGCAATGCATTCTTGTATACAATTCTGGTATACAAGGCAATACATTCTTGTACACAAGGCAATACATTTTTATATGCAAGGCAATGCATTCTTGTATACAAGGCAATACATTCTTGTATACAAGGCAATACATTCTTTTATACAAATTAATGCATTCTTGGAGTATCTACTTAAAGACATTATAACAACAGTGATTAAATAAAATTGTTGAAGATTATTCAGAAATTAGCAATGAAACTGATCACATGTCATTTCAACTCAGATTTTTTTATCCCATGCCAGCTTTTGTTTAGGAATAAAAATGAATCTCCTGGAACTCTTGCTTCAATCCCTAACCCACAAAGCCAGCCAATGGATTTAAAATTGCCAGATTGCTTACAAGTGAAACTGACAAATCTTTGTACATTCTTTTCCCCCTAAAACAAAAAGCCCTTGGAAAAGTAAATGGTCAGTCTGTGACATTACTGGTATATTGCTTCCACATCATTGTAATGATGATAATAATAAAGATGATTATGATGATGATGATAATGATGATGATGATAATGATAGCAATATTAAATTGTAATTTCATTGTGCTGATTACTCTGTTGACATGTCTTTCAGTATGTTTGCATGGTGGTGGCAATGTTTACTATCCACTACATTGATTGTTATGTTTACCTCTGGAGTATACCCTTTTGTAATGGAATGATATTGTAACATCTTTCCCAGTTTCCAGGATGCAATGAATGCTATAAAGATTTTAACAATACAAGGCCAAATTGATGTATAAAGTATCCAGAAAAGCCATTCCTGTATATCTATGCAATATCTTTCACCAAAGCTATGCTGATTAATGGTACTCCATATTTAAGGCCCATTGGAAGTAAAATTATAAGGCCAGAAAAGGAAATCTCTTAAAAAAGTTTAAATATACTTGTTCTGGTACGGAACAACATTACCAGTGACATAAAGCAGGCTTCTAGCATTTCTTATTTTCATAATCAATGTCTCCTATGGATGAAATCTTGAGACATTTGAACAGTTTGGGTAATATAAACATAATCTGCTTTTTTGTACTTATGCAACATTTTCACAGTTGAATATTTTCATGTAGGATGATAATTTGTATTTTATGTGTTCACAGATGACTGTGTGTTCCTTGCTTGTTATTTTGATGTTGTATACGCTGTATATTATTCTACACAACAGATAGAAAGCCTCTTTAACCGAGTTACTTTCTCTATATAAAGTCATTATTATTATTATTATTATTATTATTATTATTATTATTATTATTATTATTATTATTATTATTGTTGTTGTTGTTGTTGTTGTTGTTGTTTATTATAGAGCCATATCAGACCTTCCTCAATTGTTGTTGCATACAGTTCTGGCTTGTCTGATAATATAACTAAAATCCCTCTTTGAAAATTTTCAGTTCCCTCCTACAGTTGAGGTACAGGATTAATAGTCGCCTCCAATTGACACTAAAGTGTAATGACGTGAACTAAGATATATTGACAAGTTTCTGGTCTGGGGTGGCCAACTTGAAAGTTGATAGCAAAACACCATCAACAAAGGAAATTATTTAAATTGCCTGCTGTTTTCTTTTTAAATCTCAAGCAGATTAAACATGTGTATAAACATGAGTGACACTTCCCATTAGCAGAACTGATGGCTAGTTACCTAGTTACAAGTACATGGGGTGAATTTAGGAATAACCAGTACATGACCACAGCTCTGAAAAATTTGATTACCTGTACAGCAGTCTCCAAAGACAATGGCACTAATTTATTTAGGTGTAGTTGGCAGCCAGAAAAATGGCCAAGTTATCAGATTTTCAAAGAGGTAACAGTGGATTTTCACATTTTTAAATTGTTTGAATTTACCCAATGAAGTCTGTTGGATTAAAATGTCTTTGATAAATCCATCTGTTTAACAGAATATTTAGACCAAAAGATCTTGTAATGTTGATTAATGTTTAGCTGTGAATGCACATGCATTACAAAGGTCAGTACTATAACTTATTGTTTCTATCAGCATTGTAGTACAATAATTGTATTATAGGAAACATCAGTTTATACAGTTTAATGATCATGAGTTATCAGATAAATACTGATTAAACATTTCATTGATTAGACACTTTTCAAATCACTGATAATCAAGGGTAATGTGGGTTATTGTGTCATCTGGCTGATCAAAAGCAAGGCTTTGTGTTTATTTTATATGTATACAAAAAACTGTTGTAGACTAATATAGTGGAACAGTGAACTTAGCTCTGTTATTGGACATGTCTGAAGCAAGCCTTTAAAATTCAATGAACTATTAAAAAAATATCTTGAGGATAAATATATTGGAATAGTTTGATATTACATCTCAACACTCCCTTAACAATAACATCCATGAGTGTGGTAAACCCCTCCACAACTTATAGAGGTGATGCCAAAGGTGTAATTTGCCCAGTATCAAATAAAGTCAATGCAAAGTATGACTTATGGGTGAAATAAAAAGATCATTTAAATGGATATATAGATCAGCATAACTTGAGCCCACCGGTACAAATAAAGACAAAATTTAATCAAATTTCAAAACAATAAAATTTTACAATCAAATAAAAACGTCACAATTCAAAAGATACACCTCTTTCTTTACTTTTTCAAAGTAATTAAGGAATTGCAGAATGCAAATAAGATTATAAAATTAGCTGATTTTGTTTACTATAGAATCAAATCATCATTTAACCAAATGAGAAATCGAAAAACACTTCCTTGTATAGATTCATAACATTGTGTTTGATATACTGATTATCCTGATATACTGATTGATATCCTTTGCACCAGTAAGTCTTTTTTGCTTTATTTCCCTTTTTTCAAGATTCTTGATATCTCACATTTGTTTCCCTTTTAGCTTTTCACTCAGTTTGGGTTGTAAAACGTATCTCTTCCCTGAAACTATCTCATCTTGTAAAAATATAAACAAAAGCAACCTAAATCCTTCATAATATACAGGAATATATCATTAGTCTCACCCCTCGAGGTCAGATGTAATTCTGTTGGATTCAAGCAGACATTGATGGCTATCTAGACAGACAGAACATAAAACCTAGTTCCACAAACTAATGGTCTGCTAATGGCCATTTATACCACACCAAGACAATAATTCCTTACTAGTTTCATTACACAAGAATGAATGAAATTCCTTGCTCTACATTAGTGTTACAAATATATATTCCATCAATTCATCAATGTATAGAAGTAAACAATCTCATTGTATGAACTCAGATACATGAACTCAACACAGCCATTCTAGATACACTATATAATAATCAAGACTATACCTTAGCAATCCATCAATGTACATATAAAAAAAATTATCATTGTTCGGACACAGATAAACAACTCAACACAAGTATACCACATCAAGAAAATTGATCTTAAATACATCCATGCAAATACAAGCAATTAAATCGACAAATCATTTTGGTATCAATGACTTACACATGAGATTTATGCAAATACCTTGTGTTCCAAGCTTTTGGTGTCAAGTCCTTTAGACAGTTGTTTCCACCTTAGATCCTTTTTAATGAGAAATTTGCTCATTACCCTTTCATCATGGCAGACCATAAAACAGGTCAGGGGGGAGTAAGTCCATAAACACTATGGACCGACTTTTCGGTCTGGGGCAGTGTTCTTTAACGTTATAGTACCCGACTAAATAACTTTCGGGGTACCTCTAATAACTTCCATCTTGTAATGTAGACATTATATTTGGATGATCTCGTGAGTTTAGCTTGTATACAACTAGAAATATCGAACAGAGTACGAATTAACGTGTTTTCTGAATGCAGAAATTTGTATCCAAAATGGCGGAATTCGAACAAATTTCAGAGGAGGTTATCAGAGGATTTGAATAATCTTGACCTGGTAAATTTGGATGAAAATGAGAGATGTATGGAGAGACAATGGAATGCACTTGTGGGTGACAGTGATGATGATGAAGAGGACTTTGAAGGTTTTGAACCAGAGGAATTATATGATCCACGTGGTTTGTCTGGACGAAGCCGGAAAACCAAAGAGATTTGTTTCAGTTTTCTAACAGAGTTGGGCACACCCAAGAGTTAGATGGCTCCAGGAAAGCTTCAGAATATTTTCAAATATTCTATTCAGATGAAGTTTTTGGAAAAATTGTCCGTTTAATGAATTTCATTGTGACGATCAAACATAGCAGAGGCGATATAGTTGTGCGGACAGATCTCACCTTGGAGATCATTTTGGTTCATTTTATAGAATCTTATATATTATGGACACCATGAAAGAAAGACTTGTGTTGCTACTGTGATTATTCACTAATACATCTAGGGTCAATTGAACAAGTTTTGAGAACTTTCTAAGTTTTCTAAGAGGTAATAAAATAATTACTTGTATTTTACCTGTTGTGTTACCTGTTTGTACCTGCATTTTAACAGTTGTAATAGATATGCATATTTTATTGAATTAGTCATAAAATTTAATTTTTAACCTTGATTTTGACACCTAATCCAGCCATATATCTTTAACATTGGCAAAGTCATGTTGTTTCAAAGTCCACAAGTCATTTTGCTTTACAAATCCAAAGTTACTTAGTGTTGAGGACTCTATGCCTACAAAGTTACTTAGTGATGAAAGAGTTAAATTCTTGGAGTGACTCAAGGTCTTATGTTATTTTCTAGAAAAGTGGAAACTTGATTTGCAAATTCCATTACTGCACATTTAACCCTTTCATTTAATTTTGATGCTTTTCTTCCATTAGAACATGTTCCAAGTTTTACTGTCAATTACGGTGGGTTCTTGGATTAACCATTTTTCTTAGAAATCTGTCTAGACCTAGCTGACCCTTTGCATTCCAGGTATGAAGTTATAATTCAGATTTAAGTTGTACTCCAATGAACCCTCTGTCTCACCCCCTCGGTCTTGTTCTGGTTGAGTGTCCTTGTTGAGTGTGGTCACTGTGAATCAATCAAATCAAACTTTGTGGACAATGTCCTCTTGCTGTCTGTCCATGTCCATCCATGTGGGGATGGATGAGAACACTGCCAGCTTACCCAGTGGGCTTCCTTTGATCTCAGAAGAAATACTATACACCTAGGTGTGAAAACTCCACTCAAATTTCTGGCAGGTCATGGTGACCTTGCATAAAAAGTAACACTAGGTTGTGGCAATCATTAGACATCAAACACATTTTTTGCTTATACATGACTTAATACCAAGGCTTACAGCAAATGTGACACACATTAGGTGGATGCAGACATTACCAGGATGCAGTCATTACCAGGATTTGGCCTTTACCTGGATTCAGGACATTACCTGGTGGTGGATATTACTTGGATGCAGAAATAACCTCTCTCCTGATTGGCTACCATAAAAGAAAAAAGATGCATAGAATAAAGGAGTTGTAAAATATGGCTGATGTCTTTTTTAAATATAACAGGTATATCATTATGCACATTTATTTAAAAACAGACACAAATTTTAAAAATTTGATTAAATGATGTGAATTGATGGTCATTTTAAGTTGAATACATTTAAATGGAACAAGAGTAATGTTTCAGTGTTTCCCAGGCAGGGGCTTACCATCTTTGGCCATATTCTTGATTGATACACTTCTAAAAAATCTTATGCAGGGTTGTGATTTACAGATGATGATTGTGTTTGCTATATGGATGACATGTACACTGTATGGATGACATGTATGCTGTATGGATGACATGTACACTGTTGAATCTAGACCTTTTGACATTGAGAAAACATATCCATGTGTTTAACAAATTAGGAAGACACACATTTCAGAGGGACAAATAATTGTACTTTATTTAAATAGTGATCATGATTTATTTTGTTTTCACAATGGATCTGGACATTACCTGGATGTGGACATTACCTGGTAGTGGACATTACCTGGATGTGGACATTACCACAGTACACATCTGGATGCCAACATTACCTGGTGGATTTTACTTTGGATGCAGACACAACCTCTCTCCTGATTGGCTGCCATAAAAGAAATAAAATGCATATAATAAAGGAGTTAAAAAAGATGGCTGATGTCCTTTTTAAATATAACGGGTATATCAATATGCACATTTATTTAAAAACTGACATACATTTAAAAAAATTGATTAAATGATGTGAATTGATGGTCAAGTTGAATACATTCAATGGAACAAGAGTAACCTGTAATGTTTCAATGTTAGCTTATTACATTGCTGCCAGGCAGGGGTTTAACAGCTTTGGCCATATTCTTGATTGATACACTTCTAAAAAAATCTTATGCAGGGTTATTATTTAAAGATGATGATTGGGTTTGAAAGCTGTATAGATGACATGTACACTGTTGTACCTAGGCCCTTCTGAGATTGAAAAAACATGTCCCTGTGTTTAACAAATTAGGAAGACACATTTCAGAGGGACAAATAATTGTACTTTAAGTAGTGATTTATTTTGTTTTCATAAATTTGACAAACTTAGCCCGCATTTTTTACCTCCAGCGATTTTGCAATAAAATGAATATGTTTGAGTTTGTATGCAAGACAGATTGCTAAACTTGTAGTTTTAATGTAACAAAAGATCAGTTTCCTGAAATTTGGAAATAAAATCTTGATATGCAAATGAAGATGTGAGTTGACTGTACCAGTATATAAATAAAGGTTCATATCTGTGATATGGCTTTGCTGTGATATGGTTCTCATTTTCTGTATGCTTCTTTTTCTTTAAGTTTCAGCACAGATTCCTAATCTGATTTTTTTAATGTACATACATCATATATGTTGATGACAATTGCTAGATAGAGCCAAAAGAAATGTAAAAGCAAAATCTGCCTTAAAATGCAATGCTGACCAAGTGTCTTCTTCAATGACCATTACATAATGTGGCAGAAGGGATGTTCTACAGTATTGAAGAACACAAAAAGTCATTTCTTTTGTTGTCATAATATTGTGTCCTATACTACATAAAGGTTATACAGGAATGTACACACTGAGTTACAAACATGTCTGGGTAGATGGCTCTTATTAAGGTTTTCCTCAAGTTCATCCTCCAAGAGTTGTAGGCCACCATGTATCATGTGCAGATAAATCCACAACAATAAAAGAAAAGCATGGCCTTTGATTGACCTCATGGATGGATTGAATGTAGATGGAATATACCTACGTTTGTTTGGATTCTGAAGTGTCTGGTTGTGTGACTTAGGGTTCTTTTTCCTGCCTTTTAGTGTCTAGTTAATCAAGACAGCAATGGACTATTTAGGGAAGTTACCTGGTAGTCCAAGTCTTGTCTAGGTACTGTTACTATGAATATAAACTATCACACTGATGTCTTTTGAAAGATTTTGTCTAAGTCATTGTATCCTGGATGGCTAAAATGAATGAATGCTTAAATAAACGAATGTAACAACATTTTAAATTTTTAATGCTCTTTGTAAGCATGGCTTTTTAGGAATGAAATGATGAAGGAGAAAGTTACAATATTTGTCCCATCATAGTAGGTTTGTGGCAGGCAACCAGATAAATTTATTAAAACTTTTTGTGTTGGTGTGTTATCAGACAACAATCTTCTTATTAAAATTTATTAATATTTTGTAAAAAGAAATTTTTTCAAGAGATACTTTAACCAAGGTGTCTTTCATTTTCCATTGTTTTGGAACCACTTTTTACGGGTAGATTAAAGAATTGTTGGGTAGATGGTTTGCTGTTTTGAACTGTAATATCAAGATTCAAAGTAGGTATGTCTAAATTGATATTTTTTATGGGAAGAGGACATTGCATCCCTTTGTGTGTCTATCTGTATGTCCATCCAAACTAGATTTATCACAACATTTTTTGCTTTCTTTTTTTTCAGTACTGTTTTGTTCCATCCACTTTAAGATTCATATTATTGCTGGAAGAATGGACAGTGGCCAATTTGTCTGATTACCAGGTTCTAGGTTTGATACCTTCCTATTCCTTGAGAAAGTCAGTAAATGTGTTATAAGTGACATTAACCACCTTCCCATTTAAAAGAAAAGAAAAAAATGAACCTTTCATTATTGTCCTTTTTTGTTTTCTTTGTTTGTTTGTATACCTTATTTTTTTTAAACATTACAAACCTGTCTAATTTTCATGGTAGATATTTAACCCAGGCTGAGTCATACCAAAGACTTTAAAAAATGGTACCAATAGCTGCCTTGCTTGACGCTCAGCATTAAGTTAGTGTTAGGACTGGGCCTGGTGTCAAGTACTAAACATCACTATAAACGGCAGATATTGTAGGATATGACTGAAAATTGTTACAGCAAAGTTAAAAAATCTAAATCTCAAATCGAAAATCACATGGTAGATATGACATTTGATCTGGTGTTCAGTTCATAACTTCAGATCACATGTCCAGAATGGATTACACTGTTTCTATTGATGTTTATTCATCAGTATTTTAAGATGCACCAACTCTGACTTTTTAAAAAAAAAAATCCAATTCTTTTTTATTTCGTTTGTATTGTAATAGGTCTGATTTTTCTGTTGATTGAAGCTAAGTTTTATCAATAATGCATGTAATTAATGCAATTACCATTGTTCAGTAACCATTTCAGATGTAGGAATTATAATTACAGTCATCTTGCACAAGCATATGTCATATTTAACATAGGTCAATATTATTTGTCAAACTGATAATTTTGCAACTGTTGTATTAATTTTTTTTAATTTAATAATTTTTTTTTGTCTTAATAAAATTGTTTTGTATGTTTTACCGGTAGGGCTGCTTCTAGTCCTTTTTATTTACAAAAATGTTAAATATAAAAATTTTGTCATTAATGTGAAGAAAATGTGCACAGTAACATTTATCATTATTTTTAAATTTTGACACTGTTTTACAAATTTTTACAAATCTCTATGTCACTTAAACAATTTATATTGGTACTTTACTGTATTATATTTAGGTTGAGCAGTCAGATATTTTCATTGATTCTGTTTCTTTCCAATGGTTCATCGCAGGAATTATGAGTCAGGAATTATGAGTCTTATTGTCGACAGCAGCCAATTGCAGTTGTCTTCAGTTCGTAAGTTTGTTGGTTTTTTTTTTGCAGTTTTTTTTTGTTAAAGATGTCATCTGAATTTGCTGCCCCATAAAATGTTGCCAACCTAGGCTGAGCCTGGTTGACAGATGTGTTAAAATGTCACTGAAAACAAATTATAGTATTTCTTCTTCAAGCTTCTCACCAGAGGCTCATCTGTAAATACAGGCAAGAATTAGAAAATAATTTTGAGTAAAACCATAAATATATATGCACATGAAATGAAAGAATCCATCGCTTATTCAACAGACATTGCATGGTGCTATAAGGCCCTTTTTGGCAGTTTATTTACTTATTCAGCTAAGGGACTGTTAGCCCCCAAATAGCATTTGTTTATAGGGAAGACGTGTTCTAACTCAGCAAAGGGAGCACACTTGGTAGAGTGCTTGACTAGAAATCTAAGAGTTACAGCTTCAATATATGTACAAAGGAACCTAGGTCAACCACCTCCTTGTGTCTTTAGGAAAGTGCATAGCTCTCATGTCCTTAGCATAATATTGCCAGTAATGGTAAAAGTACCTCAAAGCAAATTGCAGCTAAGCAATTACATTGAATAGCAATTACCCAGCTAGCCATTACCCATTTTTGGGCAACTAAAATTTAATGCAAGCAGCCCAATTTTTTACAGAGCAAAATTCTGAGACCATTTTCTCCACATGTTCCTACTTGAGAGGCCATTACTGGTAGGTCAAAATTGGGCTTGTTGTCCCCACATGTGCATAGTATTTTATATCACCTTCCTTGAAAACCCAGGGTTTTATGATTGGTGGGTCATGGAGTTGGTCCAAAAGTTTCTATAGCAGAAAAAAATATCAGTGTACTGCTTTTTGGTGTTTCAGCTGGATAGACGTTGCTTTGCATCATATGAGTACTTGAGTTGTTTGGTATGATTGGTATGTCCAGTATGGTTGTTAAACAACCAAACAGAACTCCTCTGCACAGCTAACTTTTTCATGCACTTCTTATTGCTAGTGTCTTCAGCAGTGGTCCAGAAAGGCAGTTATGGAGGGATTAGGTTTTGGAGTTGCCTAATAGATTAGGAACCGCTCCTGTGGCCTAGTGGTTAGGGCATCCACTTTGGATGTGGGAAGTTGTGGGTTTGATCCCTGGTCAAGTCATACCAAAAACTTGAAAAATGGTACTAACAGCTGCCTTGCTTGGCCCTCAGCATTAAGAGATATAGATTAGGACCAACATTGAGAGTTTTGTAGTTTCAGATAAATATGTAGTTTCAAATAGAAATATATGAAGATTTTAGAACATGTTCATGTGTACTGTTGACCACAACAGTTGAATTATTGTTATACACTTTTGTTTAGACCATTTTATTTTAAAAAAAGGGCAACATTATATCAGGATGACAAGCTGAAGTCAAAGGTAGTATTTAGTTGTCTCCCCACAATAAGGTAGAACTATGGCAGAGGGACTTAGCAGAAAGCTTCAAAATTAGACCAGGTTGTCTTACAAGAATAAATCATAAGAAACAATACATATACAATAAAGTAGATACATGTAAATATTGTGCAATATCAGACCCAGATTTGTAATGTGAAAGCAGATTTGGGCTTTTGTTGTTTTCTTTTACTGAATGCTACCAGCAAACTGCATAGACCCAGATCTGCCAGTGGATTATGTGGTGAATGCAGTTGAATGTCATATGCAACTATATACAGATATTTATTGTTCATTGAATGCATGTAATCAGATAAACTGCATATACTGGTAGTAATCTTAACAAATCAGTATATATATATATATATATATATATATATATATATATATATATATATATATATATATATATATATATATATATAGGGAATATTTCAGAAGTTCTCATTACATTTTGACTCTGTATGCAAGAAAAATGATCTTGATTGTGATTATGTTATCCCAGAGAAAGATAAATTGCATCACTTTCTATTTTAAACTAAATCTTCAGATGAAAATTAGAATCTAAAAATGTACAGGTTACATTACTTTCTGATGGTCATCTCAATGCCTTCATGCTTACGCTAAGTTGGATCGGATCAAAAACTGCATAGACCCAGGTCTGCCAATTCGTAATACACCAGCAGATCAGGGTCAGTGCATTTTATTAGGACTAATTGGTAGAACAAACAGTATAGATCCTGATCTGCAGATATGCTATGCCACAGCAAATCAGGGTCTATGGGGTTTTTTTGCAGCTGGACCTGTCATATAAGTGAGTATATACAGTACATACTTTCTGGAGCATGTGTAGTATTAACAGTTACAGCTGTGGTTGGTGGTTTTTTAATTGTAGTTAATACTGGCCTTGTCCTATGGCAGAGGTCAAGGCCAACCTAAATACCTTTCTTAAGGATAAACTTAGGCAGATTAGTGTTATAGGATAATTTACAGTCATATTGAACACACTTTAATTCCCATCTAGACTACAAAATTTAAAAAAATCTTATTCTCTTTAGGTATGTTTGAACATTGCAGTGTTATTTTGATGTTGATTTTGTTATATCTTTGCAATTTTGCCAATTTATATAGACATCATTTCATTCATTCTTACCTCTTAAATGAGCATGTCAAAT